>VXAY01006447.1:387319-398935 GCA_013399855.1 Oxyruncus cristatus
GGGGCCGCGACGGAGGGACCGGCACCGCCGCCGGGAGCGGAGGGGCCGAAGCCGCAGCGCCGCGCGGCGTCTGGGCAGGGCAGCGACGGGACGTCCCTGTACCGCCGGCCGCGGTGTGAAACTAGAGAACCCCTGGGCCTGCGGGACCTCGTTCCCTTCGACCTGGGCTTGTCCTGCACATCAGCTGTGGGCTGGAGGCTGGAGGAGCCCCGGGGCCGGCCGCCCCTCTCCAGCCGTGGGGGAACACACGCCAAAAAGGAATAAACTCACCAGTTCCGATTGTAGCTGTGCCACGGACAGCGTCTGTACAGTGTGTATACCGAGTGTATACTGTGTGTGCACTCTGCATGTGCAGTGCATGTACTGTGTGTGTGGGCAGTGCACACCGGGCATGGCCAGGCCCTGTGACTGGGGGCTTCTCCCAGGCTCAGCATTAAACCTCTCCCAGCATTTGCTGTGACTCACTGTGAGTCCGTGGGTGGTTCCAGGGAGTCATCCTGAAGGTATTCCAAGACTGCCATGCGATGACTGACTCTACCAGAGAGTGAACCGAATTGGTGTGTGGAACTGAAGCTCCTTATGCAGAGGGAGTTGATTTTCCTAGTGACACAGCCCTTGACGCTCCCCCTTCAGTGCACTGTGCCCTCCAAGTGCTGACCCCAGTCCTAACCTTTCAGGCTCATGTCAGGGCCCTGCTGTCTTCCCGCTGCCTTCCAGAGCTCCAGAAGGGGCGGGATGGGCAGTCAGTGCCGCTTATTTGTGTGCCTTGGGCAGTATTGGTTGCTGTGCCAAGATGTGTACTCTTCTCTCTCTTTTCTTTCAAAATTCAAGCGCATTCACTCCAACCAATGCTTTTGAGAAGTTCCCCAAGTTCCTGATGGTCACTGTGTAGCAGCTTCCAGAGAAGCCAGACTGTCAGTTTGGAATAACTGAAGGGGTTACATTAAATTCCATTAAGCAGTTTTTAAGGTTGGAAAAAGCCTCTAAGAGCATCAAATCCAACCATCAACCCAGCACTGCCATGTTCACCGGTAAACCATGTCCTCAAGTGTTGCATCCACTTCCTTTTTGAACAGCTCCAGGGATGGTGATTCCATCCTGCCCTGGGCAGCCTGTGCCAGTGCCCGAACAACTTTCCCAGAAAAAATTTTCCCTCATATCCAACCTGAACCTCCGCTGATGCAACTTATGACCGTTTCCCTAGTCCTGTCCCTTGTTCCCTGGGAGCAGAGCCTGACCCCTCCCCGCCTCCCCCCTCCTGTCAGGGAGTTGCAGAAAGCCAGAAGGTCCCCCCTGAGCCTCCTTTTCTCCAGGCTGAGCTCCCCCAGCTCCCTCAGACGCTCCTCATCAGACCTATGCTCTCCCTCCCTGTTTCCTCACTAACTTGTCTGATTTCTCAGCCCGGTGCTTCAGCCGGTCAGTGACGCAGCCTCGCAGGCGAGAGAAGCTCAAAGGAGCCGTTCTGGGGGAGTGAGGATGATTTCACCGCTCACACGGGCGGAAGGCTCAGCGGGGCCATGTCTGATGCAACCGGCCGGCGCTGCAACGCTGCCGCCCATTTGCATCACCCGCGGCCGTGGGACGGGGGGGCTCCCGGGGCTAGACGGGAGGGCCAGAAACACTGGCGTCTGCCCTGCGGGAGGCTGGCACTAGAATGGTTTCGCTGAGCACGGTCCCGTCAGCAGAGGTCACCTGCAGAACTGTTTTCTGCTCTAAGGAGAATGCATCAGGGTAAAGGATTTAGCGATAGAGCATCCGGCCGCTGGGTGGGCACGGGCAAGGCTGCCTCAGCCCGGCCGGTTCGTGAGTGTTTGCGATGGTTTGTGGAGGTTTGCAGTCGTGGTCGGTGATGCTTTGTGGTGGCTTGTGGTAGTCACTGGTGGTCAGTGGTGGTTTGTGGTGCTCACCGCTGAGGGGCAGAGAAGCTGTGCTGCAATGACCAGCCCAAGCCCACCAGTGCCGGGTCTGAGACAGAAGTGGGCAGCCCCACTCCCACCCCAGTTCCTGTCTGTGGGGCCAGCTGTTACTGAGGCGGGTTATTTCCTGGCTCAATTAGCACCTCGCAGCCACAGCCAGAAAAACAGCTGGGAAAGCTGATATTCCAGATGCGAGGACGGCTGGGTTAGGTAGAGAGCAGTACAGCCAGCAGATTTGTGTGTGTGTTGCAGGCTGAGGCCCGTGAGATGTTAGCTTCAGCCAACAGAGCCATGTTCTCAGGTATGTGATTGTGCTGCTATCACCTGATATGCTCAGGGTCACGTTGACTTTGTTAAGTTGTAACTGTGCAGCGTAATTAACAGAATTGCTGCATTAAGAGTTAGCAAAGCCAGGAATTCTGAGGCAGGGATGTTGTACAGGTTTTTTACATGCTGGAGTGTTCGTAACACTAGGGGACGCCGAGACCAGCCAGGAATCAACCGTGGAGGCAAAGCAGACTGTGAACAACCCTTCACAGGGGCACACAACAGACACACGGACACAAACAGAGAAATAGCCTCCTCTGACACAAGAGGATCATCCACTTAACACATGATGTGGTTCAAAAGTCACTCACGGGAGTGAGGCTAAATCACGCGTGTTTTCATGGGCGCCGTGGGTGTGGGGAGCCCTCGGGCAGGCAGGCACGGGCAGGACACGGGGCATTGCTGCAGGAGCAGAGGGGAGGGGCAGCCCAGCGTGGTTACAGCCTTTCTCCAGAGGGGAATTGTTGGGGTTTCGCGCTGCCAAAGGAATTAAGAGCTCGGGATCTCTGTGAGCAACTCAGCTAACACTGCTCGGGCTCCTGCAGAGGCTCCTCCTGTCTGGTGTCAGCAGAGGGCACTGGGTGATCGCCGAGAGCCGCGTCATCCCCGCCCAACCAGAGGTACATCTGCAGCTTTCCAAGCTTCGTGTATGAAGGTCACAGATTGAGTTCTGCTTTGTCTTAAATGCTTCATTTCTCTCCTTCTGTTGTTGCACCCAGTTTCAGTCATTCTGTCCTGTCTTGTCCTCTCCTCTCCTCTTCTCTCCTCTCTTCCTGCTGTTATAAAAAGCAAGGTTTTCTGGTTTCACTTGCTGCCACTGAGTCCATCCGACTCTGAGGACACATGTAGCTCCTCTGATGTGGATAGCACGTAGCCCATCAGCAGCTGAACAGAATCCAGCCTAAATGCATCTGTACATCCTCTATCAGAGCTGAGGATCTGGGATCAACAACAGGGCAGAAACTCAGCAACGGCAGGAGCCCTTAGCTGCTGCCTAAAGTGTGTCTGCAGGACTTAATGCAAATCAACTGCTCTTAACCACCTGGCAACAACTATGGCTGTGGCACAACTGTGATGTTATTGCACAACTAAATAACATTTCAGCCTTTGCTCAATGATTCTTGCAGAGAACTGATTCAGGAGGGCAGTCACAGCTTGAAGGCAGCTGCATTCAGATTGTTTTTTTAACATACCAGGATCTTTGGGCAACCTTTTGCTCTCACTTGCTCCCACAGCTTCGTTCTATGCAATTGATTATATTTTCGAATTGATTTCTCAAACTTACTTTCAAATCTGTGCAAGAGCTTCCTCTGTATGAGATATGTGGAGTGCCCAACGGCTGCAGTCATCACTTACTCATATTTTCCACTCAAAGATGAGCCCTGACCTTGCATCTTAATGCTGACCTGTGGAAACTAAGAAAAGCAGACTCATTGTTTTTCAACCACTGAAAAATTTCTGATGAGAAAGGGCTGACCATGGCACACACAGCATCTTGCTCTGCAGGACACTTTCCAAGCTGAGTGGCATGTGTATAACAGGAAACTGTAGTTATCTACCACCCATGTCCATATTTGTAATCTTCATTTACAGCTGGGTTATTGTTCAGTGACCGTTTGTCTTTTTTTGGCAGCGACAATGTACCATAAACGAGCAGCCGTGTCCGTGAGCCTATTCCGGGCCGTTTTCACAGCACAGTGATCATGAACACAGGGCAGTTCATGCTGCCAGGGCCACTCCACTGTGGGACAGGCAGCTCCAACACTGCCAGGTTGGGATGTGGGGCTGCAAAGGTAGAAACTGCTTAAAGATGGGCCCAGGCCATAATCTCATTTAGTACACATCATGGAGGAAAGGGTCAGAGTGTCAGTCTGCTCTGAAGGCTGGGTGAAGACATTTGCACCAGGACCCAGTGCACTCACAGCTTCAAATATTTCTTGGCCCAGGCTATTGGAGTGCCTAGAAAAGTCACATGACACGTCCAGGCAATGTCACAGTTTGATTTTTTTCTTCCTAGTCTCATTTTCTTTTGGAAGACAGAAGCAAACTATCTGATCTTCTTTTCCTCCTGCCTCCAGCATCCTCCTTGGCTAACTTAGGTCTGAGCACTTTGGTCACACTCCAGTTTCATTCACCCAGCTGCAGACCTCAGCTTTTCCAAATTCCCTAATTCCTCCAGAGGATGAAACATGTCCATGGACAAGCACAACCCCAAAGACTCCCCAGACCAGGAAGACATGTCAGGCCCAGTTTAGCAGACCCTAACAGGCAGCATTAGGAGCATGGGGCACATCGGATGAACCCACAGAGCCGCTTGTGCCTGGTGTATTTCAGCGGCTTGCACGACTCATGGCCCTGCTGGTGCAGGAGAAAACAATGGATGAATCCATCACTTTGTTCCTTACAGCCAGATTTGCCCTTGACTATCTTAATCTTTTTGAGGCAAATATCAAATAAAGCCACTGTGAAAACAAACTGCCACAGATTTATGTCTTCAGGTCCTAATTAGATGTTTCTTTTGGAGCTGCTTGCTCACATGCAACATTTCTGGCTCCAGGGAGAATCTAGAAGCAGGTAATACATACAGCATTGGTCTTCTGATGGGAGACTCCCTCTGGTTTGAGGAGAGATCCCTCATCGTGCCCCCGTGGGAAGCAGAGAAGTGAGGTGGGCCAGGCTACCCCAACCCAACCAGGAACCAGTGGGGTCCCTCAGGCAGCTGGTGACTGTCTCTTGAATGTGGCTCAGTTTCAGCTCAAGATTTTCCAGCTTTGTTTGACCCTGGGCAACAAGTGAGTTGTGGCAGGGAGTCACAATGTGACACCTGCTCCAGTGATGGATAAACCTCAGCCTGACAACACCCTCTGTGTAAAACTCCATGGCAAGAAGTGTCAACCCTGATTGAGCTCTTGTCTAATGGGAAGCATTCCTAGGTCTCATAGCCTGTCTTCTGAGTCAAGGGAAAGCAGATAGTCCTTTTGGGTTTATCCTAGCTGTTATCATAGCTACTTAGGATTTTCATGGAATCACAGAACTGTTTAGATTGGAAAAGGCCTTCAAGATCATCAAGTTCAACCGTTACCCCAGTGCTCATGCCCACAACCTTACCCTAGATCTTGCAAGAGGTCAGTTGCAGCTGTCTTCTGCTGAGAGCAGCCAGGTTTGGGTTCAAACAAGATTCTTCTGCAAAGTAAGAAACCAAAAAAAGCAAGATTTTCTTCCTAGAAGGCCTGAAGTGCAAGTATCCTTTATCTTTGCACTGTCCTGCCTGTCACACCAGTAAGCACGTGTGAAAATAAAGTGTGTTTGACTGAGGGGAAAAGGAAGCAGTTCTCTGTGGCTACAACTAGTAACTCCTGTACACCCCTCTGCAGAGTTTGAGACTGCGATTTCCTAGCTGCCAGCATCTTCTGCCGTGAATAAACGTCTCTTTAACATCATGTTATTTGTCACTCTTTCTTTCTCCCACTTTGCACTACTGATTTTCTTGTAGGAAAAATATCTTTGCTCAGGGGCAGTACCTGGTTGTTTTGCAGCCTCATGGAGGATGAACTGCTCTCTGTACAATCCCCTTACACCAACACCCACAGCAGTGTCCAACACCCACTGCCCTTCCCACTCACGGGCAAGATGCCATGACTGCCAGGGAAGATCTGCCTCTCCTTTGGATTCTTACTCTTCAGCTGGGCAGAAAGCACTTTCCCTTAAATGCTCTTCCCGAAATGCTCTGGCCATGTCACATCTACAGAATATCAGCAGTTACATAACGGAGAGTGAAAGTGATTTCTAACTGCATGTACTCAGCCAATTAAAAAAGAAAATCAATCCTGTTTAAGATAACCCTGTTGAAGATAAACATTACTGTGTGTTTCCTATTCCACCTGTTGGCCCTTTCCTCAGGGATTTGCACGTTAATATGGCACTGCAGGTGTGTTTGTGTGCTAAAATCTTCTGCTTCCTGCTGTTATTTTCTTTATAGGTAAAACAAGAAGAAAAAACCAAAACAAACAAAAAGCTCCACCAAGCCAAGGCTTTTGGAGATTGTTGTGAAAATAAGAAACTGAATGTAATGATTCTGATTCTATAAAGAAATTGATATATAAAGAATGGACCAGGTTTCAGCTTTCTTAATCTTGACACTCTATGTAAGCACAGGTGATGTTTCCTTTCTCAGCAAACTCAGCCAAGTCTGTCTGAGAAGGACACAAATCCACCGCCTGAGAGTTCTCTTTTCTCACATCCCACCCAGTACCCACACACCACCGGCAGCAGTAATGTCAGAAAATGTATCAAAGAACAGAGCATTGCTCATACCAAAGCAGGTTAAATGAGCAGGACAGCCAGTCTGAGATACTTATGGTGTATATTTAATGAGCAGAACCCTTCTGGTCACATCCAGCTCACAAGAAGTGAGTTTGGGCCTGGTGATGTCAGTTGCCTTTTACGGGAAAGTGTTACTGATCCAAGTGGTGTGTTTGCAGTGGATGCTCTAAACCCAGGCTCCTGGCTGTGCATTCAGATCACTCACTTTCATATGCAGTCTATTTCCCTTTTATCCACCTTTTCAGTTGCATGTTTTAACTTCTGATTGTAGCCAAAACAAATTAAATTGACAAATAGAATTTGGTCCAAGTATTAAGTTATTGGCATGTTTCCTTACTAAGGAAGAGATAAGTGAAAACATAGGACAAATTATGCAGATAAGTATCAGAAAAGTAAAAGCTAATCAGATCTCAGCACGTTCATGTGAGCGATTGGCACAGAATGCACTCACATTGGACTGAACCAGCAAACTTCCTCACATGTTTCTATCACTTTTTGTTCTTTTCCTCCTCCTCTTTAGGCACAGAATCACTGAGGTTGGAAATGTCCTCTCAGACCATTGAGTCCAAGATGTCCCCCAGCGCTGCCAAGACCACCACTAACCCATGTCCCCAGCTGCCACATCCACACGTCTGCTAAAACCCTCCAGGAGTGGGGATTCCACCCCTGCCCTGAGCAGCTGTGCCAGGGCTGGACAGCCCTTTCTGGGAAGAAATTTCCCCGGGATTCAACCTAGACTTCCCCTGGTGCGATTTGAGGCTGTTTGCTCTTGTCCTGTCCCATGTTCCCTGGGAGCAGAGCTTGACTCCCACCTGGCTCATGCTTCCTGTCAGGGAATTGTAGTGAGTGAGAAGGTCTCCCCTGAGCCTCTTTTTCTCCAGGCTGAGTTCCCCAGCTCCCTCAGTCACTCTCCATCAGACCTATGCTCTCCCTCCCTGTTGCCTCACTGACTTGTCTGATTTTTCACAGAAAATGTTTCACAGCAACATTTCTAGGTTTGCCAGAAGTATTGTTATCACTTCAGAGAGGAACCCATGCCTGAACTCCATGACTGGCTGCACTCGTGAAATCCCAGGGGAGCAAACAAACTCTGGCTTCAGTGGAGCTCATCGTGGGGACCACAGCTGAGGGATCACTGTGCGACCTGGATGACAACAAAGGGAAACTCATCAAGCATGGACAGGGGCTGATAACACCATCGACAGCAGAATGATAACAACGTCAGCCAACAGCCCAATCAACCAGATCAGGGTATCTTGCAGGGGACCATTGCTCTGCAGGCAATGGCACTGGATCACAAAACCTGAGGGAGTTTTGACCTCCCCAAGCCTCAGAATCAAAGGAGTGTCACCTGCTTCAGTCAGGTGCCTTCTTCCCACAGAACAAAGGCCCTCACTGTCCCGGTAAAGCAAAGGATAATCCCTCTAGGTCAGGGCACTGAGGCGTGCTGCCCGCTGTTTGTTGGAAGGCCATTAAGAGGGGATGTGGAACTTGGAATCGAACAGGACTGGGTTACTGTGTATCTTACTCAGTAACTGTAGCAAGTGATAGAGCCCCTGCCTTCCAGAAAATACCATCAGCTTTCTCAGAACAGTACTCAGTTGCCAGCTCCCACTGCCTCCTGGTACAGATGCCAATCTAGCTTGGAGCAAGAGAACAGGCTGGTGGCAGGAGGTGGCTGAGAGAGAACATTGAGGGATGGAGCTGAACCGCTCCTGGAGCTGTGGCCTAAAGAGCAGTGCGAGCCCACTGCCCAGGCTAAGGCAACTTGGGCACAGCAGCCTGATGTCCATGGTACTGCAGATGCTGCATGGATGTCAAGAGCAGCAGAGTGTCCCAGAGTGTCCTGAAGCTGGTTCAGAGCTGTGGTGCTCCCTGCCAAGCCACGGGAGCTGTGTGCCTCAGTACCACACGCAGCATGTGCAAACTGTAGTCTCGCACGAACTGGAATGTTCTTCCACACTATTCCCACTCTATGATAAAAAAGAAGAGGCAGAGGAAAATTAAGATGCCTGAAATGACATCACTGATGTCTTCCAAGCAATGAACAATATGTTCATCTGCTCTCAGTGAAGGTTAATATTGTGGTTTACATTTTGCATAAATGTACGGATGAAGATTCTCTTCTCTGACCAATAAATGTTTGAAGCACTGCTTCTTACAAAATATCTTTTATGTGATATTAGGTCCCTTGAGATCAGAGAATTCATCATCAGTTTGGCACTTCAGATGGTGCCTCTCACTGAATCTTTTATCTTGAGTCACCAATAAAAAAAATAAATCTATTCCCTGAACTGGAACTTTGCCAGATTGTGATAGTTAAATACTGCTTTTCTCGGTATGTCTGGCCCAAATGAGAAACACAAGTGCCAAACCATTGCAAGGAAACCTGTCTGCATGTATCTGTGACCCAGCTGGGAGCAGGGAGTGCTGACACACAGCCCCCTCACCTCCTCTGAGAGGGGGCTCCTGGAGGTCCCTTACAAAAGGGACATGCATCCAAACGGTCTAACAGCCTGTAAGGAGGGATGCCCAGGGAGGGGACAAGTAGCAGAGATTTTCACTCATCCCATCACAGAATGAATTAACACCTGCACTAACTGTTCCTGTGGTAGTCACTGACAAAGGCAGTGGCACTGGGATGGTACAAATCTGCAAAGTAAGCACTGTAACAGGGAAGTCAGTTGCTGCCAGTAAAACTCCAGAACTGACTCTCCCTGAGCCTTCATCTCTGAGTGTGCACTGACACAGTGAAGCACATCACAGACCTCTGCCAGCGCATGTGCTTTGGGACATGTGGTCTCAGCACCTGAGAGTCAGGATAAGTGCTTGGGACAGAACTGTACCAGGGCAGTGAGAGGACTGGATTCCCAGTGCTCACGGCTGGGTTGGACGAGGCTTGGAGCAACCTGATCTAATGGAAGGTGTCCCTGCCCAGGGCAGGGGGTTGGAACGAGACAATCCTTCAGGTCTTTCCAGCCAAAACCCTTCTATGCTTCTATGACTTTTTTTCCCCTGTGCAAAGGGTAAGACAAGATCTGAATAACTGTCTCGCCGAAGAAATGATTCACTGAAAACGCTGAGATGCCACAGCGCTGCCTGTGGTGAACAAAAGGTCCCCACAGCATGAAACCTCTCACAGTCAGCATGAGTTTAAATGTGTTAATTGTGTTCTCCCAGGATCACTGGTATTCCTGGAGCAGGCTGGGCATGGGACTGCCATTATTTTTTGCCAGTCAGTGCCAAAGCCCATGCACTAGACCTGCATCCTGGCAGCTGACCCAGGTAGATCCATGTGCAGTAAATCAGGTCGTTTACAATATCATTTCCATGCTTTTTGTGTTGCACTACTGTCCCAGTGGAATGTGGAACATTTTTGAAAGGCAGTGTTGCACAGGGCCAGCCTCCCTGCTGCTGCAGGTACAGTGGGGAGCTTTTTCCAGAGCAGAAGAGGGTGAAGGAGCAGCATGAGCAGGTGCTCCTAGTTCTGTTCAAGAAGCACAGCAAAGTAAGTACCTTACTGAGAGCAGTAAAAGACACTTGAGTGATTATTATCCAACAGAAAATACTTTCTATTGGCCAAACTTTGTGCATTACCATTGCTGATCCTTTATGAAGTGCTGCATATCAATGATTCCAAGAAGCTCAGCAAAGCAGTATCTCATAATCTGTGTTTTCCAATAAACTGAGGTGATCAAAGCTGGAGGGCAACTCGTAGGTGTTCAGGGAATGCCACACTCAGAGTTGACAACAGACTGAGTGCAGGATGTCATTGCACACCTCATGCCAGGGCTCCTGCCAGCCAGACTGATCAAAGGGACCGAGGTTGTACCTCTGCCCCCTGTGACTACCCTGAAGCCGGGATTCCAGCCCTGCCCAGTGTCCCAAGGCACTGAGTACTCAGAGCTCCCAGGGGTCATAAAGATAAAAACAACTCGATCTAAAAGTCAGTGCTGAGCAGCTGGTGAGAGGGAGAGTCCATATTCTCAAGGAGAGGGAAACCAGCATTGTCCATGGTGTTGACGTCTCTGCAGGGCTGGTCCCTCTCCCTCTACCCTCTCCTCCATCTTCAGCAGGGCTCCCTCAGCCTTGTTCCACAAAACAGCACTAGGGGAGAGAAGGGACTTGTCTGGAAAGTCTTTCTGGGGAAACTTCTTTTTTCTTAAGGACAGTTGCTACACCCCACATGGGTTAATCCAGGCACTACACAATAAAGAAAAAAACATTATAAATGTCGACAGGGAGGTTTCCCCACCTATCTATGTGCATTTAACTCAAAAGAGCCTGTCTGGGCATGCTGTAAAACTGGGAGAGCAAACAAGAGATTCCTCTTCCAGGTTTGGCACCTCTGCAGCCCTCAGGTCTGTCCCACTCCCTCAGGTCTGTCCCACTTCCTCCACACTGACTGTCTGAGGGAACCTTGAGTCTGACCCAGACTCTTGAGGCAGGTCAAGTTTAAAGACCTACATGAAGACACCAAAAGGGCTGGATAATGAGCTGAAGTTTGTTAACATCATTTAAATACCAGAAAAAAAAAAAGAGTAGCTTTTACTTTGCTGAGATAATTTTTGACTTGAATGAGAAAACAGGAATGTCTTGGCTTCTTGGCCTGAAGATGCATGTGTAACTGTGATCGGTTCTGCATCACCCCTCTGTGTCTCTCTTTTCTAACACTGCTTTCTCCAGAAATCAATCTTGAATACAGAAATAATTGGGTCTTGTAATTATATCTCGTCCTATGTAAGGCAATGGTTTAATTGTGACTTGTGAGTGCCAATAACACTTTGAAATAAAAAGCTCAATCAATATGAACATTGCGCATCCTGTGCTTCAAAGAGCTATTTTAATATTTAACAATTAATTACAGTAACAATCAATAATCATGGAATTACTCTTGCAGGAGTACAGCACAAAAATGATTGCTCCTTTCTGTTTGTTCATTAAAACCACATTAACAAAAAATACCATACCCACATTTCTCCCTGTTGTGCCTAGCTTTACAAGGATCCACCCAGTATCAAGGAGATAAACCACCTCAAATTTAAAAAAA
>VXAY01006447.1:398981-432518 GCA_013399855.1 Oxyruncus cristatus
AAGATTATAATTCCACAAATTTTAGTTCCATTTTCTTGATATTATATAGGTAGAGAAAAACTTGCAGTCACACTTCTAAACTTGGTACAAAATAAACTTTAAAGAAGGGGAAAGAACCCAAACCCCCATTCTGGTAGCAGTGAGATGTTAATAAAAGTCCCCAAAAGTTACTTACAATGAACTTTCTCCTAACACTTTATAATAAATTGCTTTCATCAGAGAAAGGAATTGGTTAAATATTTCACAGGAGGATGAAATACTCAGTTTCTTCAAGAAACAGGAGAAGCACGTGGAGGAAACTGTGTGAGCCTCGGGTTACAGCTGGATGTTAACTGCTCCACATTACCAACACCCAGAATTTCATCATTAGCCATTCACTGTTCAGATTTTAATTTCAGCCCCACGTGCCAGATGATCACATCCAAACCAACAAATTGGTTTGCTGTTTGGAAAGAAGAATTTTTAAGCAAAGCTCCCTCAGTCCCACAGGTTAACAAAAAAATGGTCCAAAAGCTCAAAATCAGTGACTTGTTTTTTCTCCACTGAGCTCTTTTTGGAAAGCTGAATAGTGAGTGATTCTGAAGCCCTATCCTGTCTTCTGGCATTTCAGAATCTCCCTAATGCCAGGCAACAGCTTCACTGTGTGTTTTCCCTGCAGGAACACCCCAGCAGCACCTGTGTCAACAGTGTCCCTTTCTCAGCTGGGTTCTCAGCAGAGCCAGGCTTGTCTCCCCTCGGCGCCGCTCTGTCCCGACAGCTGCGTGTGAGCGGCGGCCTCGGCCCGTCAGAGGCCGTGGTGGGCATCACTCAGCAAAGCCTGGCAGGAGCCTGGTCAGTACGGGTGTTGCACAGCCAGCCACGTCAGTGACAGCCAGAGAGATCCGGCGTAACACCGGCGTGGAAGGCAAAGCTCCAGGGCGAGCTCAGGTAGGATATATCCGTGTGCTGCTTGCAGGTAGGAACATGGGAGGCAGTAAAGGGGATGGAGCAGCAGCAACAAATAGAGCACGTATGTGGATGTCAGGATGCTGTTGGGAGAGATGACGAGGGACATGGAATGAACCCCAGTGACGAAGTCTGGTGGTAGTGCTCAAAGACGGCTTGTTCTCCAGGGAGTCCTCGTGGTCCGTGCAGCCAGTGCTCGAAGCCTTACAGATGTTTGTGTTAGGAGGTGAAAATGATGATGTGAGTCAGATTTTCTTCAGCTCATTCATTCCCAGTCATAGGTGTCAAAAGTTCTCTTTCTGTAAACTGGGAAAGGTCAGCTAGCAGTTTCCATGCTGGCAGTTTCCAAGCACTCTTTCCTAGCCAGTTCTGTGCCCTGAAGCCCTTTTTGTTCTCTCCTTGCATCAAACTCCAGTGAGTTCTGAGGCTTTCCAGCTGCCTCCTTCCCCAAACACAGGCAAAGCTGCAATGGCCCATGAGCACTGGCAGCCAGTTTCCTAGGAAAGTGGGGGTTTGGCACATTTATTTGTTGTTTAGTACTTGCAAAGCAACATTTTATCTCAGGTGACAGTCTCTGTTGTTCATACTGTTGTCACAGGAAGGTGCTCAGAGTTGCCTTCTCTTGGTCAGGACAAGGGGTACCACCTTTCCTGTTAGCCTGAGCAGGATCTTTATTTCCCAACACCCTAAGCATGTTCATTAACCATCATTAGTGTTGTTTGGTCAAATGGTTCCTTTTCCCTGGGGAGGCAGACTTAAATTGTGATTTCCACCATTCCTAAGGAGCTGCATGAAAGAGGGTTTATTGTTCAGCGGGAGGCACCCATCACACTGTTACGTGGCTGGAGAAACAGTGGAGTGAGAAAATTAATTACTTTCCAAAAATGGATCCTTACCATGCCCTGTAGCTGAATTACATGTCGGAACATGTGTACAAATCATAGATAGTAGATATCCTGACTTCAGATCAGAGTTTACAACAAAATAAAGCCAAAATGTAAACCCACTAGAGATTAAAACCGAAGGGGACAACCACCTCTTAGCGGTGGAAGAGCAGAAGGCAACAGAAGGTAGTGTTACTGTCATGGGGGAAGGAAAAGAACCAGATCTGAGGAGCTGGAAGCAGCAGGACTTGCTGACTGATTTCTTTCTCGAAGTTCTAAGCGAAGTCCAGCACGTGACAAGGCAATCAGGGACATGGAATGCAAAATTACTTTTTTTGAAGCTGAAGCCTTCATATCAATCTCGTAAGCCTGAATCTGTACGGATCAAACCAATGACCTGCGAGGCCAGTGGCACTAAATCACTATGGATATATTCCTGGGACTGGCTGCTTCCCTTTGGAACCCACAGCAGGGTTGGGAAAAGCCTAAAGCTCTTGGAGCTGATGTGGAGCAGGAGCAGGGGCTGCTGGATGAGCTACACTGACTGCTCTGACTCCTCTGGAAACAGTTCAGCTCTGCCAGAGGTGGAGGGGGTTCTGAAAGCAGCAGCTCCTTGCCAATCCTTCTTAATTCCTTCCTTCTGTACCGAATCCTGAGGCGTCAATGAAATCCTGCCTACAGCAAGAGAGAAAATTTCCTAAGACCAGCAGATTCCTGCTGAGGATCCCCAGAAGGGTGCTCAGATGAGCCAAATATACCTGGGTTTGTCTGCTCCGAGAGTCCAGGACAGGAGCAGCCGCTCTGTGCAGAGCTGGGATGGCAGGGAGGCAGCACTGGGGGTCTGCAGCACTCCCCGTGCCAGGACAACGTGCCAGGCTCATGGGCTGGGCAGGAATCCCCAGCCTTTGGGAAGGAAGACAAAGAAAGGAAACTAAAGAAAACCCAGAGGACAGTGTGAATTCCTGATCACCACTGAGGGGAGTTCAGAAGCGTGGGCCACCAGGGACTGGATGTGCACTGTGACAGCCAGATGCCTGTGTCATGGAAAAGGCATCCTGTCCTCTTTGGAAAGCCGCATCCTTTCATTCTAGAAAGACATCTGGGCAGAGGAGAACTGATGGGAGAATATGAGACTGCCTGAGGAGCTTGGAAGGATGATGGTGCGTGAACTGAATGGGGTAAGGAACTGTTCCAGCACAGCAATGGGCAGGGAGACACTGGTGACAAAGGCAGTGGGTAGGGATGAATAAAATCCTACAGAACTCACAGTCCCCAGAGCCTAGGAGCTTCTGATAGTGACACGAAACAAGGGAACTGCAGGAAATAGGATCAGGAACATGTCTTTGTGAGAAGGTTCTCAAAAAGAGGAAGCAAAAGAAATCTAGGTGGTTCTACCACTCCTGGTTTTGATGCAGAAATGGCAAAGGTATGAAAAACAACAACAAAAGACAAAAATTGAAGATGATTTTAGTTCAAGGAGAATGAAAGATGTTTTAAGCACCTTAGCAAAGTATATTGAGATGAGAAATGCTGAACTGTTCCCAGCACCACAGGTTTACCCCACCCAGCCCCTTCGCCCCAGCTCAGGCACTCTTGGGCTCGTTTGACCATCACAAGACTTCGTTGTTGTGCAAAAAGGTGTGAATAGAGGTGAGAGACTGAGAAGATGGAAGCTGAGTAAAGCAAAGGTGATCACCAATGCTTTATGTTGATCCTTTGTGATCTGCGTGGAATGTCCATGGAAGCAAGAGGAAGCAGTGAGCAGTGACCAGACCTGTTCCTATGCCACATGTTCACTGCTTCTCAAAAAGCCAGTTTGAAGTTAGGCTTGTGGCCTCTTCTGAGGCTTCTCAATTTGCTGAGAGTGGAGCAAACAGTCCTAAAGTTTAGCTTTACTTTTTCTTTCAGTTACTCTGTCTGATTTTCTCCAGTCTTTCCAAGTATTGGCATCCTGCTCTATCCCTCTTGGGCAGCCCTAGAGTCTGCACAGAGAGTTTGTGGTGAGAGACAGTCCATCAGCATGCTGGAATATTTGTGAGGTAGTGCTATTAAAACCAATACAAAAACTTAATGGCCCTTTAGTTTCCTCTTCTTTTTTGAATTCTCCACCACCATAGCATGTTTCCACTTGGTGGAGCAGTATTTATGCTCCATATTTCATGCATAAATTGCAGTCAGTTGTCAATTCAGAATGAAAGCAAGAGAGCAACATTACCTATGCAAATGCTTTATCTAAATGCTTCCCTCATTGCTCCTGAAAGAAAAAGACGAGGTAGTATGTAGTCATAATGCCCATCTACAAAATTTCTGATCTTTAGCTTTAGTCATACTTATCAGGCACACACTGCTTATGTGACTCTGCTGCATGTGGATTTTCTTCCTACTGCGGCAGTCTGTGCACATCACCCTCGGAAGGATGCTCAAATCAAGTGCAGCATTCCCATAAAGATGCTCCAGAGTCCACCCAAAGGGTGGAAATCTCAGGGAAACAATTTGCTGTCAAGCTGAATGAAATAACTTTATAATTAAGCTTTAGAAATTGCAAATTTTATTTGAAAAATAGTCTAAAATTAGGATCACTCATAATGGAAATGTTAGTGGTTTTTCAGATATATTTTTCCATCTCTTTCTTCGGCAGGTGCTCCAGGGTGTCCACTGTAGTTCAGAAGTAAGACAGCAGAGCTCTGGGGTGGGAACTGGAGACCTGGCTGCATTCAGTGACTTCTTTTTTTTCTTTTTGCCATTGTCTTGCTTTTAACCTTTGCCCAAAGAAAATGCACTAGTTTCCTTCTAGTTAGGCTGGAAGGAGCACCCACGTGCCCCTGTTGCCCATCTTGCATTTATCACTGTGTTTTGCTTGCCTTCCTAACAAAGGATGGAGAATCTAGTTAGAGTGATGCCCCTGTAGCTCAGCTAAGTTTTAGTAAAGCCTCAAATCAAACACTTAGTTGGGGCTACTCTCCAAAGAAGACACAAACTGCTGGATGGTCTGTAGACAGAGTAAGAGAAGTGATGAGAGGTCCTTTAACTTGCCTTTATGAACTACAGAGAACTGCTGCAAATCTGTGCAATTCTGATGCACAGAAGGGAATAGTCTGTTCTGTGAGCTCCTGCTGGGTAAGACAAGAAATAATATGTGTAAACTGCAGGGAGAATAATTAAAATGAGATATGAAATAAAAAAAAGGTATTGACAAAGTACAATGAAATCCTTGGAATAGATTGTCTGGGGATGTGGTGAAGTCTCTGTTACTGGAGATCTTTAAGAACAGATCAGGAGTGCTTGGTTTTGATTAGACTTGGTTTGTGGAAAAAGATGGATTATCTGGTCTCTGAGGCCCTTCTGGTTTCTGTGAAGCTGTTGTTTATCTTCCATGATTGGCGTCCCCTGCTCTTGGTGTGCTGCAGGAAACACAGCAAGGGGTGTGGACTCAGTCTTCTAATCACTGTGGTGTAGCAAACGCTGCCGAAGGTGAGTTGTTGCTGTTTACAAACTCTGTGATTGAGAATGGAGATGGAGGAATTTCCAGTGAAATCATCAAGGACATCTTGAGCTCATGTGTAAAATGTTCAAGGCCCAACAGAAGCAGAATAACTTGAATGTTTCTATGAAACCTCAAAATCACCTGTTTTTGCCTTTCTCTGCAATTGCTGGCCAGTGTCATTATTAATTTTCTAGAATTGCCTTGTCAGGTTGTTTGTCTCCTTTAAAATCCTGATGCATCTGAAATCCCACTTCCTCCATGCAACAGTAGTGACACAATATTTCCTGTGAGCTTCATGGTCACTTGCTGAAATTCTTCAGGCTGGTAGCAGTGTCCAGTGTTTCCTTGAAAATCCACGGGGTGTTTTATGATTGACCAAAAAGGTTTGGAGTGGTTATTTTGCAGTTCTTAGGGGTACCCTAATTTACTTGGTCAGTACAGACTGGCCAAACTCTGTGCAGCTTTCTTCTTGGTGAGGACACAACGATCATTCTCAACAGATGAGAGTTACTTTTGCCAGCTGTGCCTCAGTCACCTGGTTGCAATACTGAGTGATGTACACACCCCACGACACCTCAGCTAAGTCATAATCCCTTGGATTTGCAATGACACACCTCACTGAGACGAAACCAACAGCTCTGGGGAAGCTGCGCTCGAGGGAACAGACTCTTCCTGAGCTGCCGGAGCACCTGAGGAGGACAGAAGAAAGGGACATCTTATTTCCCTTTGAAGAAGCAAGTGAGACAGATCAGTAACAGAGGCATTACCAGAGCACTGCTTGAAGGTGGAAGAACCAGCCAAAATGAGAAGAGGCAAAGAAACTCACTCTGTTCTTTCATCATGCCACAGGGTTAATCCCAGTGCTATGGTAGTGCCCTGGAGAGACACCCGTGGCAGACCTGTCTCCAAATACAGCTGCACCACTTAGTCAGTAGCCTTCCAGTGTCCCTAGGAATCTGTATCACTTCTTTTCTCATGGATTTGAAATTAAAAATTTACCAGGTATGAAAGAAATGGACCAGAATGGACCCTGTAGTTGTGTGGGCAGTGAAACAGGCACCAAGAAAGCATTTAAAAGGTGTCTACCAGACTTTCCAGGCAGAGATTTACGCCATGCCATCCCATTTCAAAAGCTGAAGCAAAAAATAACATAGCCAAAAATCTGAATGATAATAACGACCATAACCCCCCATGGCCTTAGGTCCCCTTCTAGGACCAACACAGCCGAGCTGAGTGCGCTGTGGGAGACTGTAGCTCTGGGCACTGGCCAAATCACTTTTTTTGAATGACCTTTTCTTGCAAACCATGTCAGCTATGGAAAAAAGGAAATTAAAAATAAATAAAAGTTGCAGTGGTTAGTTGATCAAAGCTATTGTTCACCCCCATGGCCTCAGCAGAAAGAAATGTTACGGCCTCAGACTGGACGGATTTGTTTGGTGAGGTTTGATGGGAACTGATGGGTACTCTGTACCAAGAAACCAAGGAGGAACAAATAAAAGGCTATTTCCCCCCCGGTGGTTCTTTCTTGTATTTGTGAGGCTTGACTTTAGTATGTCCTATATGAGACGTTCTTAGTGGGTGTTAAGCAATACTGATTTGTATAAGAACCCAGATTAGAAATGGTATTAACTGGTGTCACAGCTCTGTCCTGGGCCATTGTTTCAACGTGTTTATTTTAGAAGTAGGTTTAGTAATTAAAATTCAAACTGGAGCAGGTGTTGAGAAAGAATATTGGGGTGTCAGGGATGTACAGTCACCCGAGCTATACCAAAAGTACAGGCTGCCATATGAGCTAGAGGTCTCTGAGTTATCTTTAAACGCACTAGTTTGAGGACTAAAAGAAATAAATCTCTTTGTGCAGAAGTTGCCCTGCTTCTCTTCCAGTAGGAATAGACAGGAGAAGGGAAAACAACACGACCACTTTCTATGATGGTGTTTAATGGATTTCTGAGTGGGGTTGTATGATATGGAAATTGCCAAGAACTGTACCTAATGACTTATGATATCTCCTGTGTTTTCTCTTCCTGGGAATTTGTGTGAGCAGTCTGTCCTTTTATTCTAGACTGGAAAGCCTTGGAGCAAGGACTGTTCACTTTTAAAAGGCATAAAATAATTAACCAGTTCCATAAAATAATGACAATGCTGGAGTTTCTGTTCTAGTACATACCTGGTGGGCAGGAGTGAGGTCTCTGAAGGAAGAGAAACATGAATATCTGCCTGCTATACTGGTGTCCTGAGAGTTTTCGCCAGCATTTTTGTTTTTCATCAAGAAAAACATGCCAATAGGATTCCCTGAGAGGTCACTATGTCCAACATGTCAGAAAAATTCAGTAGTCCCTCACTGTCACCCCATTCCACCTCTGTGTCACTGCAAAAATTTGCAAAAATCTGATCAGAACTGTGTGTGTGAAGGGAATGTCTGCAGGGGCATGGAGGGGAAAACAACAGTTCTTGCTCTCAGATAGCCTTGCTACCCTCTGAGCACATCAGGAAACTGAGCTCTCTGGTATTCTGGCTATGATCTCTGAGTGTATTCACAGACAGAAGCAAGATGATGTATTTTTGTCTTTAATATGGGGAGAAGAAACAGAGAGAAAGAATAAGTATGGAAATATTGTGCAGGTGGAGCTGAGAGCTTGCGTGTATGTGAGAGGGACATAATACACCTGATGGAAGGAGGCGCTCTTGCTGGCTGACAACAGGGAATGCTGTCTCCAGGGATTGCTGTCTCCAGCACAAGCAATTTAGGGATCAGCAACTGATCCCTGATGGGTCAGAGGTTCGAAGCCCAACTAATCTAACCCAGAGGAAGTAGAAGTGCCCAGTCACACAAGGCCTGTCAGCTCTGCACCACAGAGCGGTATAAAAGCACAGAGACACACAGATGCACTGCAAGTTTGGGAGGGGACTGCAAAGGGAAGGGAGCTCCTGCTGTCCTGCCACACCACCTCATCCAACCCGCCAAATACAGGTTTTTGTAGCTTTCAGTTCCCTTTTCAGGCAATTACTGCTTCCCCCACTTGAACGAGCAGAAGCTGGAGGATACATTACGTGGGTGGCCAGAGCTGGAAGCGGATGCGGTTGAGTGGGCTAGCTCTGGGACACAGACACATCTATTACATGATAACCCTCTAAGTGTGGCAGTGCCAGGAGTTGGAGACTCCAGTACAACAGCACCGGGTCTGTGGGAGCCTCAGGTGTCTGTGTGTGTGCACAGGCAAGTGTTAAAGCGGGGTTTGATACCAAGCTGCAGCTCGTGTCTGCCTACCCAGTGCAGGCCCGGGCACAGTTCACCAGAGCTTTAGCCTGAAGCAAACAAAACTCCTATCTCAGATCATCACCAGAGAGAATCCTGGAGAGAACAGCCTGTTCCATCCCTGATGCCCAGCAGAAGCATAATGACATGCCAGGGCTGAAACCTCGACTTACAAAACTGCAATCCAGGAACATGACAGGTTTTTAATGGAGGGGTGGGCAGCCAGTGGAACGGGCTCTCAAGAGAGAGGTTCTTAATTTTTCAGCATTTCAGAGAAGTAAATTAGGACTGGAAGCTTTTATGAAAGATGTCTGGTTTCATGAGCAGTTATTGAGCTTGATGAGAATTTATTTGCACAGCAAGACAGCCTGTGTCCTAATATAATTCAGTGCAGGTATTACTGGGCAAAAATGCCACAGACTGTGTTTCAGGGATCAAGCTAGACCCTGGCAGCAGCCTCCCTTGGCCTTGAAGGATACAGGAGGGGAGTGGGAGAGACAACATGCAAAAGGCTGCTTGTTTGGGCCAGGAGCATCCTCTTAGCACAGGCAGATGGTCACCACCATTATGGGATATTATGAGGGAATATGATAATGTACTCACCGTAGCTGTGGGAATAAATAAAGCCAGTTAGCAAATCCATGAAACATTCACAACACATTCTGGTTCCTGTAATCCATGAAACATTCACAACACATTCTGGTTTCTGTAACTGAGTGTTAATATCTGTATTAATGAAGTAGTATGAAAGAAGCTTACAGAGTCATAGGCACAGAAAATTACAATGGCAAGATATTGAAATATTCCTTTCCACAATGCTTTTTTGTAAAAGCTCCATCACTTGGATGACATTTACCTCATGTTTGACTGTTTGCTGAGAAGATTGGCTTTGGTGACTCTCTGAGGAGCCTCAGAGGACCAGAATGACCCAGGTGACTCAGATTTCTTTATGATGTGTTAGAAGAAAGGAACTTCCCAACAGAAACTTGTCTCTGTGGCCAGGTGTGGTTGGTCAACCAACCACATACATGGATCATTATCACATAGATAGAAATTTAAGATTTCAAACCTCACAGTCTTAAGCTAATAGCCTGGGGAAAAACAGATGTTTTCCTTATCTTGTGCAACAATTTGTACCTGCATGTTTAGGAGTCAGTGGAAACAGTGTATTAGTCATTCTCAAAAACTGTTCCTGGTAGAAGCAGGAAAAAAAGTCTTTCACAGTATTTTACTGTCTAGACCACTGCAAATGTTTATCTGTTTTCAGAACCAATTTTTCAGTGCCTTGATTCATTTTTCCTACGGATATGTTTGGAGTGTGGGCTGGCTGATGTTGAAGTGGGGAGGTAAAGTATCAGTTACAGCATTTGGAAATACAAAGAACCCATGAAATCATCCATCCATCCATCTGCCTAATCACACATAAGATGATGATGTTCACTTCCAAAAGGCTGCTGGATGGATTTTTCAACCACTTTCAGTAATAGATAACTCCACTGTCTTAAAAGCACATTGCTATGAAGAGTTTCCAGATATTCCATCTTGACAGTGTCGTCTAGAAGAGAAGAAATGCATCTTCCAGCCACTGGGCCAGTTCAGTGCATGGTGACCAGGAAACAGGTCTGATTGCCTGCCTTCCTGCCCTGCTAGAGGCCCAGGAGAAGCTCTCTGAGAGCCTGCAGAAGTGGGAAGAGGTGTCAGAGAATGATGAACACACTTCATTTTTTATGTCATTTAGTGGGCCAAAGATTCCTGATTTCACCCCGGTTCACAACATTTGAGTGATCATTTAGGAAAGGTTGAAAACGGCAGGATTTTCCTACTGTAAGTTTCCTTTAACAATGTCAGCACATTTCCTTGGAGCCACATCTCTGGGCTGTGTGGATGAGCAGTGGAGGACATTTTGTTTATATTTAGACTTGTTCCAGCTATGAAATTAGTAGAATAAATAAAGATAGAAGTACAAAGTACAAAGATTAGAGAGATTTTAATTTGGTACAGGCACCATTAATAGTTTATTTACTTTGTGTTCTTGGAGCTTGAACCATCTCTTGATAACTAAAAATGCAGCTGCAGGGAGCAATGGGGAGAGGAAGACAGGGCCAAAAGCAGCAGAAACCAGGTAACCTGGGACAGGTATTGCAGCCAAGAGCAACAGGCCACATCAGCACACTCTTGGTTTTGACTGATGTGGATGGAAAATTACGGATGCCACAGAAAGGAGGTCAGCCATGAGCAGCATCGGGAGGGTGTCTGATGCTGCTTTGTGGGTTATTACTAGAACAAAACCAAATTAAATGATGCCACATGGTTTGTAACAACACAGCCCTCTTGAAAATGCATTAGAAAGCACTCCCTCAGCCATGACAGAGGTTAAGACAGAGTGAATTCAGCCTGACCTCTAAATATGCACGTGATTTTTATGTCCTTGCCCAAGACTGATGAATGTTTGCATTTGCAGGAGTCCAGGTGAGTCAAACTGGGGTTGCTCCCAGGAATTCCTTTCTCAGCTAAGGCTTTCAACCTTTACTGCTGTGGAAGTGAAGACCCAGCATCACTTCTGCTGGAGGCAGAATGTTCACAGCACCTGAACCTTGTCAGTGAACCACCTGAAATTTGTGCTCACAGGTTCTCACGTCTGTACCGATGTATCTTTCCTAAACAACGGTGCTGACAGGAATGAGGCATTTTACTAATGCAAAACCAAAATTGTTTTATCAGGCTGGCCAGGGGCAGCTGGTGCCAGCAGCAGATCCAAACACTGTCTCACAGCTGCTTTGCTGCAGTTTGATGTCAAGGCACCTTTATCCTGAGTGGGAAGGAGAGGAGGCTTTCCCTACCTGTGCCACTGGATCACTACTCCACCTCTGCTCATTTCCCTGTCTCACTTATCTCCCATTCAAAGTGAAATATTTCCCAAAATCATTTGAAGAATGTTGAGCTGGTTCAAGTTTGTGAGGTACTTTATCATGTGGTTGGAAAATCTCTGTGGAAGAGTTGATGCCATTCCTAAGTGTTTTCAGCTTTCTACTACCTAAACTCGCATGACTTTTGATTTTTTTTCCTGTGGTTTCTTTTCTGTATTTATTGCACATATTCATCAAGCTGCACTTAGAAAGTCTGATGTAATCACAGCTGTGATTGTGAGATGCGATATTTTCACGGTGTTTCATTTATTATCTTTTGCAGATACTGGAAAGGAATGCCATCTCAGTTCTGGCTTTAGAACAAGTCTCGCTTTTGTTTTCAGTCAAACTAACATTCTCACAGAGTCACAGACTATGCCGATTTGGAAGGGACCCACAAGGATCATCAAGTCCAACTCCTGGGCCTGCACAGGACCAACCACAAAAGTCACACCATGTGCCTGAGAGTATCGTCCAAATGCTTCTTGAACTTCTTCCATTTAATGTTCTTTTTTCCCACTCGCAAGAAGAAATTAGCAAAGTTTAGTTGTCAAGGCTTCTTTCTATTCTTAAAGAATTCCAGGAAACTCTCCTACTAGGCCTTAGGGTCGTGCTGGTTCTGGTATTTTTCTTACAAAAATCAAAATCTTTTGTGGCTTGACTATATAAAGGCTTGTCTGAGTGTAGTTTTGGGTGCTCACTGAAAGGTAGGAACAGTTGACTGGAACCCAGGTCAAGACCCAGGACCTGGAGAACTGCAACCACACGGAATAGTTCTGATGCTTCCATTCACGTGCTTAGGAGCCATTGAGTAAATTTTATTCCTGATTTACAGCTAGATCAAGCAGCTTGACCAAGGAAGACTGTGGAGAAACTGGATTAAAAGTTTTAACTCCAGTGAGCGTTAGGAAAATAATTGGAGGGTATGCTGGGACTCTGCAGTTCCTTGGCATTTGGCTTTTTGAAGACTTTTCCAATACTTGGTGAGCACCATCAAGTCAGACCTTGAGCTTTGACATTTTTACCAGAAAAATCCCAGCAAAGCAATTCCTTTCTCTTCAGTGCTTGACAGCTCTCTGCCAGACAGGTAATGTTCTGTTCATTCTTCGTGGCTCTCCCAGAACAACCCCAAGCTGATGATTCAGCAGTGTGTAAGGGGGTAAGTTTCTTTAGGCAGCTGCATTCTCTGCAGGCTCCAGGGAATATCTAGATCCTCACCAAGGGCACAGTTTGCTGTTGGTACTTCTCCAGTCACTTCAGGGCTGGGTTTTGATTGATTACTGCTTGCAATCCAGAAAAAGGAGAGATTGCATTTGCCTAACAGAGTTCATTAACTTAAAAGAACAAGTTAGATGAATCAATGCTATACAGAATGACTCTTTCTTAAGGATCCAAATATCTTAGAAGCTCACTTTCCCTTTTAATTTTGAACTTCTCTACCAGCAGTTTCCCATGACAAAGACTGACCTCCTTCTGTGGAACACAGTACAGCTGACAGTCCTGGGGAACTCACAGCCACAATGAATTAGCCGTGGATCTGTCATTCTAGAGTTTCAAGGAGGAGGTTATCAATTGGTTCTATGCTTTGCCTGAGATTATGTTAGGTGATTTTGACTGTCTTTCCAACCTCCAGTTTTCCAAATCAACAAAAATTTTGGAGATGAATGGACACTGTTATCTCTTGTTGCTGCTGAGACATCAGCTCCTGTTTCACTCCGACATTCAGATGGTTTTGATACCAGCATTGTTTCCTGCTTTGCGGCACAGAGAGAATATACAGTTGTGGAGATTTCTCTTTATATTATAAAGGCCATAATATCTCCAAGGATGGAGATTCCATAGCTTCTCATGGCAACTTGTTCCAGTATTTGGTCATCCCTGAAGTGAAAAAGCTCTTACTTACGTAGGTATTTTAGTATGTGACCAAATGTGTATCTTATTTTGTGCCCAAATGCACAGGAGATACAAGCTCACACCTTCTCTCCATGTCCAGTCATGGAGGACAAGATGGAGACAAATAAGCAGCACTTTTCCCTGATCCCCGTGATGTAGCAATTTTTCTTATTTGACTGTCATTGCCACGAACACTAGAGGCAAGCTGTCAGCAGCCATTTCACTAGATATCTTGAGGCAGAATGCAAGCTAAGGAGTACTGAACTTCTCAAGTCTCTGAAATTAAGAGATACAGAGGCAGTTAAAAAACCTCCCCAACCAAAACCAAGGATGCATGGGCTTGCAGACTTACCACAGCATTATGACTATTTCAACAGCTTTATTTATTAACAGAATTTTGGAAGGAAGGACAGAAGCATAAGCCAGAGGATGATTAAAGAGTGAGCTGGGGAAATTTAGACTCCTTTAAAATAAATCTGAGTAATGAACAGCATTTACAATGTCTGCTTAAAGGCAAGCTAATAAAGACGAAGGATAAAGCTTCACTACCAATTAATTAACTGTGGATTCTAGGTTGTATTTGTGCCTGTGTCACCCAGCTACAACCACCTAAGCTCTCTATAGTTGCTTGCCAGCACAAGTACTTTTCAAGCCCATGATTTCTTCTCAGGCAGGAGGTAGATCTGCACTCAGCCATTGTCCAGAGCTGCAGACCATCAGTATGCCCCATGCTGGCAAACACATATAGTTCTTCCCAAGAAAAGCTTACTCCAAGCTGAATTCGCTACTCTGATACCTTCTTATCTTCTGCCAGTATCAGCTTACCCTTATGCCGACCTCAAATGCTCCTCTGCCTACCTGTGGTTTAGCTGTTTGTGCATCCCTGTGGTGCATTTAACCCTTCTTTCCCTCACAGCCTGCAAGCCCAGGTTGAGTTTACAAGTCCAGACTGGTTCCTTCTTTTTAGCATCTCACAGAGGTTTTCGCTGTGCTTCCTGGGGAGCTCAGAGCTGGGACGGTATGTCAAGGAATGCAGTGTGTCCTTTGTTCTGGTCACAGCAGCCCCAGAAGCCCCAGGGCCTCCCCATTTGCAAGGAGCACTCAGAACTGGGCATGGCAGGGGAAGAGAATCTCCAGCATCGCTGTCCTGAAACACAAGGGACACAAACTAGAGGTGTGATGATGCACAAGATATGTCCTTGCTATGCAGAGTCAATTCTCTACCTCAGTCCACTGCATTTTCCCCAGTAATTTTTTTCCCAGAAAGGAGACAGTTCATATTGCTGTGCCATTTACACAGGGACACTTGTGTCCCCATGTGTATCCTACCTTGTCCTGTTGTAGTGTGTGGCAATAATACACACTCACAGGTAAGTATTTTCATCATGAGATATCACAGAGAGCTGAGATTAGTTATCAGTACTGGATACATGCAGCCATTCAGAGTGATCTTTACCTACACCTGATTGGGTTTGGACCAGTGCTCTCACTCATCATAGAAGTTTGGAATTGTCAAGGCCAAAAATAAATGCTATTGATGTGCAAACTCCCCTGCAGGCAAGTCACAGCTCAGCATGTTACATACAAGCAATAAAAGGGTTTCTGTAACCTGTTGCCTACATGACAGAGATTTTTAACCATGAGGCCACCTGCATACAGTTCCAGCCATTGACAGCTTGTGTTTCTACATTGCTGCACAACCTCTTTCATGCCTTGGTGTTAGTGAAGCTCTGAAACAAAATCCTTCAGTTCACAACATTTTAATGTCTGGGTGTAATTACTGAGCTGTGTCAGCTCTCACCAGACAGTGGAGCTGCTGCAGAACAGCCTGGAGGTGGTGTTGGGTCAAGAGGGTCAGAGCCACAGAATTTTCAATTGTGCTCCTCCAGGGTTCAATTCAAGGGCTTGCCTCGTCCTTGATATGGGTGCAGGTTTGCAGATTCCGTTAGTTCAGAGGTATCCAAGCTCAGTTTCCTTTCAAGTCTCTGTGAATGATGTCCCACACAATCTCCTCAGAATGATTTCTTGTATATGTTTGGGCAGGAGTAAATATTTCCCTGTCTGAATTTATGGATTTGTTTTCACATTTCAAACTTTGATCCACTTCTCAGACTCTGGCCATACATTTTCCTTTCTCTCCCTGTTTTCCTTTGACTTGCACTATTACCTACTGAATTTGCAGCCTGTTTATGTTGGTCAGCAGCTTCAGAAACTGTCCAGGGCTCCCACACTCTAAGCACTTGGATGAATCTTTGCAAGATGATACTGTTGTCAGTGTTCCAAAATACCAACCAAACTGTAAAGTTTTACTCATCCCATTGAATTTAGTGGCCATTTTGCAGTGACTGCAACTTGGACAAATTACAGTAGCTGCGTATTTATTTATTTGTTTTCATTTCTGATCTTGGAATTGATATTTTCTGCTGCTTCTTTCAGAACTGGGAATACAGTACAAAATTAGAAACTGGATTCAATGTGCATAATTTCCCTGCACACAGTAGTATTTCTCATTTAGGAACAGCCATGCACCCCTCTGATCAGAGGAAGAAAGTGCCTCTGTAATTGCATGTACCACACAGGGCCCTGGGGGACCACGTTCTGACTTCTGACAGGACAGCATGGAGTACATGACCTTGGTACCTTGCTTTTTTGGTCAGCATTTTAATTCCAGGGCTGGGTCAGGCATCTAAGGATCAGGAACCTGAGGTTTTTGTCTTCAGAGCATATTTGTAATACAGAAATAATGGTCCTGCGTTGGTGGAAGGAGAAGGGCTGTTTGACGTACACTGTATGGTCAAACATCTCCATCTCATTCCTGTTGCTGGTTTGTCACATGTGGCTTGTATAAGAATTTGTGAGTGTGTCACCAGCTCTGACATCAACAAAACTGCTGGACAGCAGAGAGTTTCAGGAATGCTCCGCAGTCAAGAGAATTTTGCAACATACAACCTTTGCAAAGGTTGTAACATGGCTTTAAAGCTGTATTCACTTAATTTCTTAATAAAAAAGACAACAAAGGGAGGAGAAAAAAAAATCCATAATAATTTCTTTGTGTAGCATATGTGTCCCATTCCTGCCTCATCTGAGGAGGATGGAGAAAAAAAGGTAGTAGCTGGAATTAACTCCAGAGTCAGAGAGACTAAAATAATAAACAGGGACTCATTTTTAGAAACAAGGGAATTAAATCCTGGAACAGGCACCTCAACGAAGAACCTATCTTTCATCCTTGGTGCCACATTCTCAAAAAGTTTCTTTCTGGACCATGGGTTGAACTTGCTAAGATAAAGTCTTTCATCAAATATGATTTGCTGAACTCAATAGGATATACAGAATATCCCTTAGAGATTAGGAATTTATAGTTTGTCATTACGAGAGCAGAATGGTCTTGAGTTCCAGATGTTTCACATCACTGTTTCTCACAGAATTTTTTAAACAGGAGTTCTGCAATAGGTTCATAAGAAAAGGCAAAGAGAATTCTTAAAATATATGTCCACCTGTCTAAGACCCTTATGGACAAACCTCCTGTGCCTTCAACCAGAGGAAAGATCTAAATAGTTTTACTGTTAAATTTTAGCACTTTCTTGTTTCTTGCAAGGGGACAACCACACTTGCAGAAACCTGTGCATAGCTGGAGAGGCAGCAAGTGCCTGGAGTGGTTTGGAGGCCCTTTGAGTGTTTGAGTTGCTGTAGGACATGGTAGGAGTTCTCACAGGGTTTTGTCTCCTGCTGAGGCCGGTGGGCTGTGTGATAGCCCTGCCACTTCCACCTCACTTCCACTTCGCTTGATGTAGGTAGGAGAAGCCATGTGTCTGGAGAAGAACGAACGCCCAAACATCTGATAAACCTTTCTGCCTTCTCCTGGTGCCATCAGCTCCCACTGAAGTGTAAAAGCAGCTGCTCTGTTCTTCACTCTTTTGTTTCCCGTTTCTGCTGAGGGTATCTCGGAACACTTCCTTGCCAATCCCAATTTCATCCCAACTATCATAAGTTTCACAGACAGAACTTACAGCGGAGTGAACTGCAGCTGTAGTTGATCTAAGGATTATATTTACCTAGGGACTGCATTAAACAGCAGGGACATTTCTGCATAGGGGTTCTTCTTTCCAAGGTCCAGCTTAAAGAAGTAAATGAATCCCGGGCCTGTGTGCCACCACCTGGCTGGGTTGGGGAGAAGCCTTGTGTGTCTGAGTTTATCATCCTTGGCAGAACTGATATCGTGGCTGGAGGAAGCTGCTGCCCGGCCAAACTGCCCCTGTGGCTAATCTGCCTCAGATGGGGTGGTCACCCCCTGCTCTCCCTGAGTTCCAGCTGAAATCCAACTTCTTTTGAATGTTGGAAGCATGCAAGTTTTCAAGGGAAATTCAGATCCTCTAAGAAAAGTAACACACGTGTAAGGTTGGGGTTAACATATACATGTGCCATATGTAGCCCTATGATTAGTGTAGTACAAATACAGGCACTTGTGCTGCTTTTCTCCTGCTTACATTGGCTGTTGGGAGTTAGACTATGGATTTAGGAAGGGTGTAGAGGCTGGAAACCCTGCTCTGGAAAGCACCTGTCTGGAAATAACCATCCCTGAAGTGTTCCCTTGGACAGCACCGAGACATTTCCAGCACTCACACGCCTCTCTCACCACCGGCTGCTCTTTCTCTTGTTTATTTCCACAAAAATGTCTTTCTTGCTCCTTCACTCCCTGTTCCTGCCTCACGGCCTTGCAGTGACTGCGGGCTGCCTTGACAGAAGTCAGAAATCACTGGCTGGAATGATGTGCTTCACCAAGGTTGTCTTTATTTAGACAAGGTTTCTGCTTTCTGAATTCTCTTGTGGGAATGGAGGGATCATAAAGCAACTGCTGCACCTCACATGCTGGAGGTTACGTGGGATGCTCAGGGAAAAGAGCCTTTGACATTCCTACCTTGTTTAGCTTCCCTCAGCTTTTTATAAGGAAAACAGAAACTTCTGGATAATTTAGCAGTATGGCAGACATATATTCTGCTTTGAATATATCTACTGTTGGAGACAATCCTTCCTATGAAGATAGACAGGGCAGTGGCCTGAGCTCCGGTATCCCAAGTCACTCATTCCCAGAGCAGTGGCAAAGGAAACGTGTGTTGATTTTCCCTCCCTTCCCTGTACACCAGAACACAGCAGACTGCAGTACAGATAAAGTGGTGTTGAGCAGCATGCTGGAGGTGTTGGTGTTCGAGGGGAGTCTAACCCAGGTCAGCCCTTTCCAAGCACTGTACTTGTGGACAGTGTTCACCCTGAAGAGCTGGGTCTCAGAAACAGGAAACATCACAAACTGGAGATAAAAGAACAACAAAAAACAGACTTTCCCAGGCCAGTGACAAAGCCAGGAAGAGAGTTCTGATTCCTGTTAAACTGACAACCTTTCCTAAATTGGGCATAAGAGATGGACCTGGGTTTAATAAACGCAAATTCTGTACCTATTGGTAACATATTCAGCTCAGGTGTCAAACCTAAGTCAAAGAGCTGAGATACAAACCAAAGTGTGCATAATAGGACACTTATTTACTTTAACTCAGAATTCTGAGCCTGCTGCTCAGCGTGGGCTGTGCATGCTGATGAGCCTGGGCAGGAGGAGGATGTGAGCACAGGTATTGGGTTCATTTTCCCACACAGAGGGGTTGGGATGAATATTTCATCAGTTCTGAAAGGTCTTAAGAAATATGGATCTTAAAAAACACTGGTTAGTGAGAAAGAGCTCAACATGTACTTAGAGTAGAGTAGATTTCATGGGCTTTCAGCCAGATCAAATCAGGCATTGCTCCTTGTTTGTGTGCTGTGACAGTCCCCTGTGGCTCATTGAGTCTCTTCCTTTCAGGGATGTGGGAAATAGCAGCTTCAGACAGAACAGACTGATTTGGTCAGATGAGGATTTAAATCAGCCAATTAATGTTGCTGAAAATGCTGCCTAGTTCAGATTTTTATATGCTGAAGAGAGAGATTTTGCAGTAGACAAGTAATTTGTAGCTCTGGAGCAGGATCTGAATTATTGGGCAGAACTGCCATGTCACCACTTCCAGCCTCACTGGCGAAATATCTGCACCCTCACACCTTGCCTAAGGTGGAATTTGTAAATGTCCCCAGCAGAATCGGCCTTCCTCCCATGTTGATGTGATTTATGGGACACAAATTCATCCCAGGTAATCCATAAACATGAGTGTTCTCCTCACAGAGGAACAAAATTACAGTCATACCCCTCCATACAAACACAATGCTTACAGTTTCCTCTATTCAGCTGGACCCTTGGGCAGAATTTCAGTTGCATTGGTTCATTTTCTAAGCACAAAGAAATAGTTTTAAAGCTTCTTGTAAGTACCTGAATGGATTGTTGTCTTTTACACACATACAGAGAAGAACCTGCTTTTACGTCTCAGAGGAACCAGAGGGCAGACAGAGAAAGGAGCTGGAACACCAGGAGCTGATATCCTTGCTGTCTGCTGGATGTCAGCTGAAAAGCCCCAAGCTGTCTGTCACACCAGTGGGGTGTGAAGTATTGTGGCACTGGGAAGGCTGAGCATGCCCAAGTTCTCCCCTCACTCTACTTCTGCCTCCATGGGTGCTCTGGGATCACTCACTCCAATCCCAGCCAAAATACTGGTGGGCAGTAGATGCTTAATGTAGATCCTGCAGTTGAATGGGAGGAAAGTTCCACCTCTCTCAGTATCCCTCTAATTAGGATAATGCCTTGCTTGACCTGAGAGTTCCTTTGGACATGTGTGAGCCTGGTTCTGGGCAAGACAAACTGACCCGGCCAGAGGAGCTGAGGCACTGCAGAACTGCAAAGCAAACGACGTCTGTTTGAAGTGCTGCCAGTGGTGCTGGTTCTGCTGGCTGACATCTCATCTCAGTGACAGTGGTGGCAGTGATGGCACTTACTTTGTTGCACTATTATTGCCTTTATTACTAATATACTTTTAGTTATTTCCTGACCTGGGGGCACCAGACCTGGAAGAGAGGTCCACATCACCATGCTTAGAGGCTAACCTTGCTCGTTATACGCAAAAGGGAACAGCTCCCACCATTCCTGTGGATTCCTTTTCCTAGAAATGAATGCAAGATTTGCAGAGAAAACAAATTGTGTTGATAGTCTCAAGGACGGCAGCACAGCTGAGTCTGCGAGGCCTGGAATTCTGGCCCTGGTTCTATTGCTGTTCAGGAATTCTCTTCAGAAACAACTGATTAAGCCTCAGACTCCTCCTGCTCTATTTTCTGCTAATTTGTCCCATTCTCCATTTCTGTAAAGTGATCTAAATTACATCCCAAGTTTCATTACTAATTTACTTTGCCGTAGCTATGATCTGTTATTGCCACACATTCCCTGAGCACAGGGGGCTCTGGGACCTGCACCCACCACTCCCACAGGCTCAGCAATGCCTGTTTGTCCTTGGAAATGTGCACTCAGTGATTTGGCTGCTGAATTCAAACCCTCATGCACTGCTTCGCCTTTTTTTACTGGTTTGGGTACAAAGTGGAAACTTTGGGTCTCTTTTGGTATGTGCTTTTAAAAGCACTTGACTGAAGAGCTATAGAGTTCTAGATTATCCATTAACTTAAAATCTGTGTTTTTCTAAAGAAGATGCAGATGTATAAAGGAGGAAAACAAAGGAGCATTCTCCAGGTTATTCCGTGTGTGGTAATGAGTCATCTGCAAAACTCCAACTACTGCACAGCACAAGAACCTGTCTTTAAGAAGTTTTTGAAATAAACTGATATTTGGAATAGGACTTTCAGTGCATCAGCTGAATTTCTTACTACTGATGAAAAAGACGAGTAAAGAAAAAATCTCTGTTGGAAGGATGAATTCTTTGTGGTTCAGTGCACTTGAGCTCTGCCCTAAATGCTGCCCTCACTGTTGGGCAGTTTCACATCAGTGGCCTGAATTTGAGAGAGTTCTGGAACTAGAATTGCCTTTGCAGTAAGATCATCTCTCTAAGACCTCTTAAAATGGCAGCTCTTTACAAATTCACCTCATTTCATAGAATCACAGATTCACAAAATCATTCAGGTTGGAAAAAACCACCAAGATCATTGAGTCCAACCTCTGACCCATCCCCATCTTGTCACCCAGACCAGAGCACTGAGTGCTGCCTCCAGTCATTTCCTGAACAATTCCAGGGGTGGGGACTCCACCACCTCCCTGGGCAAGTCCTTTGAATGCCTGACTGACGGTTTCCATAAAGAATTCTTCCTGAAATTAACCTGATTTCCTAACTTCTGGGGAGCACTGTTGGGCTCTAATCCTCCTCCTTAAATGTGACAAGTGTCATGGGGTTGGGTGTTCTGGAAAAGCTTCACAGATACCCCAGACCTCAATGGAAATAGAGAGGGAGAAGGACAGCAGGGCAGAGAGGGGGAAATCAGCAGCAGAAAAAAATGTGAACTGCAAGTTTGGACTGTAAGACCTGAAAAGATATGGATAAGGTAAAAGCATGGGTGTGACATGCCAGCAGTGCTGGCAGGGAAAGCCTGGGAAGTTTCTGCATGAGGGGCCAGGGTCGGCTGGTGTGAGGGGCTGCTCCCCCCTCCCGCAGGCCCAGCAGCACACCCAGGGTCCAGCTCCCCACTCTGGAGACCTTGGGCTCTGTTTATCAACTCTCACACCCAAAGAGCCAACACCTGGTCTTGAGGACAATTCTTCTTGCAAGGAGAGTGTTCCTCAGAGAATAGATCATTCACGGGCTTCACTTTGTGCCTGCTTCATCGGGCAGAACATGCTGCCTGTATGTTTTTTCCAGGGCACTGATATCGATTACCATCAAACCAGCACCAGAAGAATGAAAGTGCAATCACAGCAGGGCTGGAGAGAGTTACAACTCAGGGCCTGGAAGCTCAGCAGTGGCAGCTTAATAGATCTGCCATAAATGAATGGAAGGACAAAAACAATGTGCTGAGGGAACCATAAATACGTTATTATGAAGTAACAAACTGGGGTTCCTGAAGTGCTAACAACCTACTGGCATTCCATTTAATGTCTATAAATCTGCCATGGCTTGAGTTAAGTGAATTCCCCTTGGTGCATTAAACTCTTTTGTTTACAGGGAGGGTAATTATGGTAAGTTTTAGTGCAAATAAGAGATGCCCAGTCCAGAGTATGTAAAACTGAACATGGACATCTCACATTAAGCTGAAAGGAAAACTCCCTGAACTATCTGTAGGCAGGAAAACCTGCCCATCCCCATCCCTGCAGCCTTTCCCAACAGGGTGGAGACAGGGAGGGGTTAAAGTCTCCTGGTGGTCGTTGATGTGGGGTGTCCAATGTGTCAGTTGTAAACGGAATGGAGAAGTTTCTGTGGGAGCACCAAGGTCAGATCCCAGGAACAGGAGCTCAGATTTCTGAGTTTAACCTTGATTCTGACATTGACTGTTTTACGAGTTTGGAGAAACCAGAGAGCGTAGTATGGATAGATGAAGGACCAGAAAGCTCACCTACCTTAAAAGGAAGTTTTGTAAGTTAATTAGGGTTTATTTCCTGATGCTCTGTATGTGAAAGGTGCCAGGACATACCCCTGATAACATTTACATACAGTCACAGATAAAGTTAAAAAGCTTTAAAATGTTTGTTGGGAAGTCATGAGAGCAATGGGAATGGTTCAATTACAAAAAAGGAATGGGAATGGTGTAGAAAACCAGCTGGATTTCCAATTTTTAGATACCATCTCTCAGGCAATGGTGCTGCTGAGGAGTGACAGTGTTGGAGTACTTGCTTCCACCACTGAGAACATGAATTCCAAAAGGACTTCCAAGGACACTGGGCAGCCACTGCCCAGTACTGGAATCTGGATTGAAACTGAGTAGTGGGAAGAAGCTCAATTACAACACAGGGAGAAGTGAAAGATGAAAATAAGATTGACATCAACTTAGTGGTCCTCGGAAATAGTCACTGAATTGATGTTTGGGTGAGAAGAAAACAAGCTGGACAGTGAAAGTATCTTTATACACAGTGGCACAGGACAGATATTGGAGTCACAGAGTCACAAACAGAGTGAGGAACTCCTCAGCTGGTTTATTCAAACTCTTCCTGGAATTCTTCTGAAACAAGAGGTTGCCCAGTTCCTGTCAGGACTAAGCTGTCATTCTTGATGGAGATCAGAGGGTGGAGAGAACAGAAAGGTTCCTGTCCTTTTTCGTTTCCCACAGACCTCATACTCAAAGTCCTTTTCTCCAACAATGCAAGGTAATTGCAGTGGCTTAAAGAGAATGCACAGGTACAGACCTACCTGGGACCCTGCTGAGTGTCCTTCTGACCCAGAACGGTGACAGATCCCTGCAGCAGTAGAGGAGGGTCCAGCAGACTCTGTACCTCTTACAGGGGAATTGTAATCATGGCAAAACACTAGAGGGAATCAGAGACCATTCTGGTTTACTCTGAACCCTCTCCCACCTGTGAGCCTTAAGAGGCATCATTCTTGCTTTATACCCAATTCTTAATTATGATTAATCTAATAAGCACCTTTGCCATTCCCACAGGATTGTGGCAACAGCAGATCTTTCCTTCACACAGCTCTATGAGATCAGTTCGAATGTGGCTTTTCAAACCTTCTCTTTCACAGAACCCAAACAGACATATTTTGGGGTGTTTTTATTGAGCACAATCTACAAAAATGAATTTCTCCTTATTTCTTCATCATGGCCACACACAGGATGCGAGCTGCTCCCACAAAGTGACTGGGAGATGGATGAACAAGGAAAACCATGAAATGGTCTCCAGTCCCAGCAGCAGCAGAAGCAGAGTGATGGAACATGTAAAAGACAGAACAAACAGAAGTACAAAGCAGTAGTGAACGAAGTTGATGCATGGGGAAGGGTTGTGGACAGAGGCAGAGGGGCTGGCCCACTCAGAGGGACAGATTAACAGAGAGAATTGTGTCTTTTATTCCAATAGTCTTACACAGAGGAAAAGGATCTTCCTTCTCCTTGAAGAGATGGCTTTTCCAATATAATAGCCCTCTAACCATCCTAAGAGAGGACACGGAAGATGATTCTTTCCACAACATCTTTTTACTTAATTTATCATATAAAGTAGCCTCTGCAGCTGTTGGTCCTGCATTTTCCTCTCAAAATTTATCATTTCTTCCAAGAGCAGTGAGGTCCCACCCTTAAGAGTGACTGGAAGTGTTCCATGAAACCGATTGCATGCAAAACTTTCTCGTGTGGCTGAGAAGAAGATAGAGTTGGATAAGGAATTATATTTCACTTTGCCAAATTAGTCAAGACAATGAAAGCAACAATCAGTCAGTAAACAGGAGGCAGGACCTGGCACCTTCCTACAGATGGACAGGCAGATAAGGCAGCATGTCCCAGTTACCCAACAGGCAGCCCATACAGGTTTGTCGTGTCATTACTGAGGTCTGGAACAAAAGCAGATAATCTGTTGAAAAGACCCTTTCTCTGCAGAGAAAAAGATGAATTGGAAATACAATAAATTGGCCTACTCCATACCTCTGAGGTACACTGGGGCTTTTCAATGGAAGTTTAAATATTTGCTCCTGCACTGGTAAAAACAACAGATTCCTTTTAGGTCATTGTTTTTCTGAGTTCTTAGATTTTTTTTCCAAGGAGATTATCAATAGTATTCCAAACCTTCTCTGCAGCACTGTTGCACGCTCCGGTTTCTCCTTCTTTGAATCAGGTCTCTGATTGCCCAGGGATTCCTCATGTCTGGTTAGATTGCACCAAAAAGTACATATAGTTTGGACTCTACACAAACCTCAGGGTCCAAAAGATTGTGGAGGCTCAAAGACATGCAGAAATCCTGTTCTCAGACCCCCTCCTTGGCCCTTGTGGTGTCTCTGCGTGTTTGTCACACTGAGGGTCTGAAACAGCCGATTCACATTTCCTTGCTGTTTGTCTTGTGGCTCACCGATCCAATGCTCGATGTGTTTGTGTTCCAGGTCTAACAGGATTATTTATGCATAAACCAGACCCATTCTTGTTTGTTCAGACCAGCATTGTTGCTCTACGACAACTCAGTTTCAGGGCTGGAGGATCTTCCAAGCTCCGTTGGACACGGCGTGGGATGATGCACGTCTGTGTCTGGGGACGAAGGCATCTGCCACGTGTAAGCACAGGAGCAGCAGCTGGGCTGCAGGACTCTCTGGTCTTATAAAAAACACAAAGGCATTGAGGGGTTCCTGTCCCATTGCAGTGCTGTAGGAGGATCTAAAAGGGAAAGGAAGGACTAACTGCCGCTACAGAAAGAGAGAGAGCAGCCTCTCCTGCTAGTCTATGTCTCGTTTCTTTGGCTGCCAAAAATTGTACGGTCCTTTGCCTTTCCCTTGTCCTGTGGTAAAGTTGTGGACATCCAGGCAGGAAATCATATCCTTGGCTTCACTGTGGTCATTGGGACATCCACATTTTGCATTTCTTCTAAACCAGTTTTTCCTGGGGTGAAAGTGCTAAAACCATTTTGGCTGGGTTTTCTGTTGTTGTTGTTGTTGCTTTTCAGGTGAAGAGATGCTCAGTCCAGGTCCTGTTCAGCAAACAGCACAGATTTAAGGTGCTCAAAGATCCTTTGTGGGGCAGGACCTAAGCAGTGGCAGTAGATTTGAGGCAGACTATACATCTGCTTTGTTTCTACTTTATTTTTGAAACATCAAACAGGATTTTGTCTAATGGAGCAGAAATGAGGAACTGATGTGAATTGTTTTGAGCAGCACTAGTAAAGAGGTAGGAAGCATTAAATAATTGGTTGAAACTCTTGGCTTGCCAGAAAATAGGAAAAACAAGGTTGGCAGACACCTGACAGAGATTGGGATGTAAGGGAATTCCATTTTCCTTTTAGGCTGTGTTCTCTCTAACACAGATGTTTTGGCCAGCTTTTTGCTGCAGATTTACAAACATGACGTTCATCCCTGGCAAACAGGAGAGACATCATGCTCTGTCTACTAAATCCATGGAGTTGGCTCAGCTTTTAACACAGCTAAAAGCCTCTTCTCTTTGCAGAATCGATGGGCACTGCAGAGCATGTGCTTAAGGGATCACAGAATGTACCAGTCTGAAAGAAATACTGAGTGTGTGTTGATGTGCTGGACCAGCTCTGTTATACACCTGGGCTGTGCTGCTGCAAAGAAAACCACCTAACTGGAGTTTATATTCTCAGTGGCCGTTGCCCATTTCCCACCACCAAGCCCAAAAGTCGATGTTTTGGGCTGACTCTGAGTTAGAATGTGATGCTGTGCCAGACTGTTTCTGAAGGGTTACAACCTTGTCTAAATGGAATAAACATGAAAAAAAAATCATGAAAACAAGCAAAGGAAAGGTCTGCAGGAACTAACAGAGGTGTGGCTTTCCCCCCTGATCCCTTCCTGCCAGCTGGGGCCGATGTGGTCTCAGGCTCAGGAGGAGGAGAGGAGACCAGGAACAAAATGTGGTGCTTGGCTTCCAGCTGGAGAGGCACAGGCAGCCATTCCCCAGGCCTCCCTGGGGCAGGAAGGAGCCAGCAGCTCTCCCTGTCTGCAGGGAGAGGGACAGCAAATAGGCCAGGGATCACAGTGGGAACAATTAGAGAGTGACCCTGGTAATGAACGCAGCTTTCTGGGGAGGGTGGACACCAGGCCAGCCCTGGGGGATCCGTCAGGATTGCAAAACCAGAGTGCACAGAAAGGGCATTTCTAGTCTCTGTTTCAAAATAGGGCTGGATATCAAAAGAATGGATTCCTTGGAGGGAAGATTGAACAACAGAATACAAATACATGCAGGCACTGCACACTGCTTGTGTTTAATACGGAACTACATAACAATAAAATGTTCTCCCTCATTTTTCTGTTAGTAAAGCTGCCAATTTCTTGACGTTTCAGAAAAATGAGACATCTGCCAATAATTTGCAAGTGCAGAGACTCCCCAAGTGAACTTGCAACAACGGTTTATGAAAGTACCCAGAGAACATCACGTGAGGAACAATAACGAGCTCTGCAAAGGAGGTTTTGGGCAATACAGTTCCAGATAAAAATTTAAGGTTTTAAAGTCAATAAATGTTGGTTATTGGTTGAGCAAGGCACAGACCAACACTCAGCTTAGTAGCATGTCTGTTCTCCGGTCAGTGACCCAGTGGGTCAGAGAAGGGCTGCAACCACTGGTGTAACCTCTGTTCCCAGTGTGGGACCAGACTGAGGTGTGTGTGTCTGTGTGTGTCTGTGTCTGTGTGTGCACACATCCTCGTGTGTGCACCAATGTGTGCTGCTCAGGCTGGAATTGGAGAAGCAAAGATAAAGCCTAAGGAATAAACACCCCATATCACTCTCCATGGGAGCAGCACTACAGAAATTACAGAAACTACACATCTGCCCTGGGTGCAGAGGGCTGGGAGTCTCTGTGGCCTCCTTATGCCAAGATTTACTGTCTTGGAATGATATCACTAAGAGGTTTTTGTACTGTAAGTCAAAAATTTTCAATATTAATTGAAAGGTGGCGGGAGGTAAATCACTGAAAAGCTGTTTCACCACCAGGTTACTTTTGTGCTGTGGGAGAACACGTGGGGAACATGAACCCATCCAGCCCCTCTGAATTCTCTGTAAATTATTCTCACCTCTGTGTAAGGGTATGATATTGTGCTCAGCTGTCCTGGTGACTTCAAACTCCTGCACCAAAAGGTTTCTTAATTTTGATTCGCTGGAGGCACTTTGGAGACACTACATTACCCATATTTATGATTTTCTTTTCCAGGTCATCTAAGTGAGGGTTTTCTTGCCAAATACTTTTCATCTCTACTGTGTCCATTGGAGGTGCACTACTCTAGTTTTCTCTTTAATTTATTACCCAAGCATGCTTTCTCCTTATTCCAGAGGGGCAGGGTAGTGCCTCAGAAAGTGTACAGAAGCAGGGAAGAAGGGTCAGGCCTGGACTTACCTGTCCAGGGGCGAGCCCAGGGACACACTTAATCCACCTTGCCTGTTATCCCATGACACTGTGCAGCCTGCAGTGTGGAATAATGGCAGTGGCTCAGCACCTGCCTCCAGGTGAGTGGCCCAGGGTGTGCATTATGCAGCAAAGGAGCCACATACAGAACAAGAAAGATGGAAACTCTCTCCTTCAGAAGCTTGCCTGGATCTATAGTGGACAAAGGGTGCTTGTCACACCAGCCCAGGCCATGCTCTGCAGCAAGAGCTCCATGCTCAGCACAGGAAGGCAAGAGCTCAGAGTCAGAAGATGGGGAGAATGTAGACTGGGGAGAATGTAGACAGAACTCAGAGTTTGAGAGGAATGACTTAAAAGGGCATGGGAGTTTTTCCTGATGAACGAATGTACTCCTCAGTGTCCAGTTACCATTGAACATATGATTACGAAGTAATTATGCAGCCTTACACCTCTAGGACATTGCATCAGAGTTTTTGTGACCCGTGCTGTAACAATGTGATACAGGTGTGTTGTTTTACTGACGTTTCCGGGGGGCAATTTCCTTCCAACAGCAACTGTACTATAAATCAACACAACCTAATCCCCTCAATCACTTTCAGCTGAGCCCTGGCACACCTCTCCTCTCTGATATTCTTCAGATGTGTTACAGGGTGTTTAAATAGTGGTGTTGGAAATTGGAATGTACAGTGACCTTTGAGATGTGCTGAGGCAGAGCCGTGCCTGCTGAGCTGGGACAAAGACCAGCAGCACTAGAAACTGCAGATAGAGGAAAAAGTTCTGAAGCTTCTTGAGATTCTCAGAGTATTCAAACACAGTGCGACAGCAGCATATCAACTCCATTTGAAGCCTGGATGAGTCCTGGCCTGCTGAAGGCAGCCCAAAGGGCCCATGGGCTTCAGTGAAGGCACTGAACTTCCATCAGCCTCTGGCACCTCACCTTAAGTGGTCATCCCTGCCCAACAATAGAAGTGACCTTAACCCAGTCTTCTCTCAGCTGTATGCTGGGAAAATGAATCTGCCAGTGTTGCTGCCTTGGACCAGCTTTCATATTGGAACTCAGAAGTCATAAACCCACGTATCACCTCCCTGGCTCCAGAGAGACTTCAAACTCTGCCCAAAAGACAATTATGTAAGGCACAGGAAAAGGTACAAATGTGTCTTCCACTAGGACTGGTTTTGTGACACTCTTGGCAGTGCGAAGATTGATCAAATGGACCAAGCACTTCAGTTGTCTCACTAAGGTGCATGAATAGGCTATTCTGAAAATCAGCCACGAAGCTGTAAGAAAAGGAAAACACATTAGTGGTTCTGTGGAGGTGACAGGCATGAATTTGGACAAAGTGAAGAATAAAACCTCAGGTGATTGATACTGTTCCAGAAGTATTACTTAAAGCAAGATTTCTTCCAAGACATGTGAACAAAGGCATTTGAAAGGCACCATGCTGGTCTGCCTCCCTTTGAGCAGGGATGCTGCTGGGCTGATGCTGCTTCTGGGCAGGGCCCACCTGGGGGATCCTGCCGTGAGCCAGGCCTTGGTCAAACTTGTCTTCTCCTCCTTTCTTCTTGAGAGGTGAAAATAGACAATCAATCTCCCCTTGCTGGGACAAGATTCGTAGGGTGACAGGAGCACAGCAGGATCCTCTCACTGATCTGTCCCAAATGCTTGATCCACAACTCACTGAGGGCAGTGATGAGGAGCCAGGTGATTCCTGTCCCAGGGACACTTGGGCTTTCTTGGGTAAAAGCAGCACGAACATTGGCCACCCTGGAGAGGTGCAGTGGAGAGTTAAGCAACCTGTGGTCCTAAATCAGAAGGGTGCAAACCAAGAGACATGAGAAACATTCTTAATGTTCACAATAAAAACAGATGAAAGTGAGAACATTTTCTGCATTCATCCACAAGGGCAACTTTTAAAGCCTCTTAACCCACCCATGTGAACTTGCACGCCTGATGAGACGAGGCAGTTAGCAGCCCAGGATTGACACAAATGGCTAAAATATTTAACATTTTAAGAAAAGTACTACTGTTGTGTAGCCTAAGAATAACAGACTGGATGGGCTAATGAGGAACAGCTGTGGGAGGCAGCAGTAACCGATGTGGTGTTCTACAGGCTCCTGCCTCGGTACTGCCCGCAGGTGGTGGTGGGAGGGCCAGGCTGGCTGCTCCTCCGGCCCCCGGAGCCTAGTGGGCTCATAGCCTGGCCACAGCATCCAGGAGAGTACAGCCCAGCCTCTCTCACCTACGTGCATGTTTCTTTCCCCTAAATTACCTGGTCTTCCTTGCTGTTGAGTCCTCGCTTCCCTGTCACAACTAGGTGAGAGCAGCTACGTGTCCCAACCTGCACAAGCACTGCTGAGACTCAAAGTGCCTCTGACTCACCCAACTGCTTCTGCCTCAGTGGGGAGCAGGATATAATGCTTGTGCTTGGGATTCTTTTTGAATCTTTGCCATTATCTTAAATGTCCCGCAGGAATGATTCCTTTTTTTCCCATGCAGGCCGCTACAGTTGGAAAGGACCCCGTTAGTTCAGCATTTAGGGGACATTGACAAGGAAGGTGTGTCACAGACATCTCCTCACAGCCGGGATGGCACAAAACGAGGAGTACAACCAGGGTCATTCGTTTTATGACTGGCTAATGACTTATGCCTGCAACTGGCTTCAAGGAATGGAGGCAAAACTGTTGGACTTACTTTACTAAAGATCAATGGTGAAAAATGATTGATTCTGTTGCTGACAAGCTCCACAGGACTGCAATAACATTTGAGCTCTCCATGGCTCCTAGAGATCACCTGGTGTTGATTTTTTTTTTTGGGGGGGGGGGCAACAAAACGAAGGACCAGCTGTTACTTTTGGGTCTAGAGGGAAATTTTTAATGGAATGGCCCCTACCTCTCTGAAAAATGTTGTTTGCTGCAGTTCTGAGCAGTCACATGGGCCATTCTGAGCCAAAGGATTTTATCAGGAAAAGTATTTTCTTGGTGCCCAATGTTTCTGACAGCACTTTGTAAAGAATGATTTTGGTACAGATCCAGCAAAGCACTTAAGCTAATCCTTAACCTTAAACACGGGAGTATTTCCTAGATTTCACTGGGACTATTTATACACTTGGAGATGAAGATGCATTGAAATTTTGTGCTGGAACAGGTCTCCTCAGCATCTCTTCCTGCCTGAATCAGACCTCACTCTTCTACTGATAAGGCCAGACAAAGCACCTGTTCTGTGATGCACAATGGAGTCCATTTTTTTCCTCCTCGTGTTTTTAAATTGACTATGAACTGTAAGACCAAACTGCCTGTGGCATCCACAACTCAGACCTCAGCCTATGGGAAAGGTCCCTTATAAATACCTGTAGGGGACTTTAAACTCACCCTTTATAAACCATTTACAGAGACAAATTACCTCAGTAAGTGTTATTGGGAGAATGGGAAAATAAAATTGAAACCCATATCAAATTCAAGTTGACAAAAGGACATCTCTAGAACTCAGTGTGATGACTTGGCAACCAAGTATAAAGTTTAAAATACACAGAGCCTTAAGCACCAGCATTTGCAGCCGTGCACATGCACACCCAGAAAATCCATTCACATTCCATCAATTTTTAACAAAACACTTGAGGACCAGGTAAACAAAACTCTTGCAAGATGCCTGTTCAGGAAATTAATTTGAGACATCTTCGTCGTGGCTCATCAGTCATAACTGAAGTACTGGCTCTGCAGGTTGGGAAGAACACAAACCAATTTTTAGCCTCACTTTCGGCGCCTCTGCTGTGATCGACATTCCACAAACCCCACAGTAATGTTCAGACTGGGGGGAAATGCAGGGCCCCGTGGATGCTGCAGAGAGAGGAGAGGGCAGGGGAATGTGAGCAGCAGGACCAAACCCAGAGACAGAGCCAGGAGCCAGAAGCTGAAGCTCAAACACATCCTGTCCCAGACAGAAAAGGCTGTTTGAACATCAGAAGTCTTAATTGTGCTGAGGTCTTCGCAGCTGGTGGTGTTTCAGGGTGTATGGGCTGAGGATGTTTCCTACTTGTGGGAAAAGTGGAGTCAAACAAAGCTCTGGTCAGACCCTATGTCTTGTTTGAGGCACAGAGGCCCTTGTTCCCACAGCGATACCACACTTCAGCCCTGGCCCTCAGCCTTTCCTGATACAGCTCTCGAGGCTGATCCTGAGAATCCTCCCCTCAGTGTTTTCCAGAGTCCGTATATTTCACTCCAGAGGCTTGGCAGCTCTGGGAGGTTGGAAGAGCAAAGACGTTGGAATCCTCATCCACTAGGCAGCACATATCTTACAGCATCTCCCTTGATTTTTACCATCTCAGATGTTAGCTTTGCTGCTTCAGTGTTTAAGGGGCTACAAGACTTGGTATTAAAGCCCATCTTGGTGTGTCACCCACACAGAGAGCTGACAAGGTTTCTCTGCAAATGCTCTTCCTTGCTGGTGGCCAGGGAGAGCTGGGCAGAGTCTTTGGCCCATCACAGCCCGGAGGTGGCAGCCCCTGCCCACGGCCGTCCTGCCCCGGCAAGAGCCAGCGGCAATGACCCCGTCCCGACCAGTGCACCGACCCTCCTCCGTCCTCCTTCTCCAGCTGCTCGGCTGTCGGGACATCAGGTTCTTTGGTCACGCAAGCAGGATGGAGGACATCGCCAAATTTTGCTTGGCTGGACTTTGATTCTTGTTTTTATCTTCTGCAGCTTGTAAAAAGGCTTTTAAAAGGCTGGACAAGTCTCTCTGTTTTCCCCACGGGCTCCGCTTCTTTATGACTTTTTCCCCTTTGTCTCCAAAGGGGCTGAAAGTAACGGGCTTGTGTTAAGTTCCCTCGAATGAAAGTGAGTCAATTCCCAAGTTGCCTGAGGATGGTGCCTCCCAGAAGTTGCTTTGGGACTGTTATTGCAGGACCAGCAAGGGGAGCTCAAGCCTAGTTTACGGCAGGTCCTGCGGTAATTGTCTCTGCTAGCCAGGGGATTTCCATCCCGGTAAGTGACCCTCGTAGGGATACCCACAGGATGGATCGTGCTGTGCCGGGCGGGGGCTGCGCCACGACGCGGGACAGCGGAGGAAGGGAGGGGGCGGCTGGTCCTCGGGCAGGGAGAGAACGGAGAGATGCTACAAGGGTCGGCCCGGGCCCAGCCGGGGAGAGATGCTGAGCGCCGACACTTCAGCGCAAAAAAGAGCGTTTTTCTGCCAAGTCCGCCCAGCTGCGCCAGCTGCGCCAGCTGCCAGCCGCGGGGAGAGCAGGGTGGCAGCCGGGCCGGCCCGGGGCGGAGATCTGCGCGGTCCCCCTCTCT
>VXAY01006447.1:433683-536976 GCA_013399855.1 Oxyruncus cristatus
GCTGGGGCGGCCCGTGCCGCTTCGGCACCGAGCTGGTCCCGCCGGGCCCCGCGCCCCCCTGGCCCACCTTCTTCGCCGAGGAGGGGCAGCTGTATGGGCCGTGCCCCGAGCCGCCCTCCGGGCCCGCCGACTGCCCCGCCGACGCCTGGTACCCGCCAGGCCGGGCGCCCTTCGCCGCCCCCGCCGCTGGCATCAAGAGCGAGCTGGAGCCGTGGGTCGAGGGCTACGCCGGCGCCTACGGCGACCTCCGGTGAGTACGCGCGTCCCACCGGCACCGCATCCTGCACCCCGCATCCCGCCGGCCGGCACCCCGCGTCCTGCATCCCACCGGCACCCTGCACCCCTCACGCTGACCCTGCACCACGCCCCTCCGGCCGCCCCTCTGCCTCCCGCAGCTGTCCCGCGCACCCCGCGAGTCCAGCCTCGCTCTGTCCTCACTGCCCCCGCCTCGGTGCCCCTCTCCGCTGCCGAACCTTCCGTTTTGCCGGGAGCTGTCACTTGGGACCGGCTAGGCGAGGTCGTGCCAGGAGTACCTTGGAGTACCCGGTGTCCGCGCTGTTCCACGAGATCTTTGTATTTATCACATTTCCTCACGCATCTGCTCCCCGCCGCTGGGAGCGGGCAGGGTCGGGATGCTGTGACTGAAGCACGGGCGGATCTTAAGATCGACTTAAAATCCTCCCAGCACCCGGAATGCGCTGTGCATAGCAGGGAATCCCAAAAGTAGCAGTAGAGAAACCTGTGCTTTGGGGCTGTTTTAAGGACAGGTAGAAAATGCGTTTTAAAGTAAAGCTAGAAGGGGTTTTGGGAATGCAACAGGGAAGGAGAGGTTTGTTTGAGAAGTAGGATTTGATCAAAAGTAATTCTTCCTGGTTCATTAACATCAAAAAAAGGCAATGAACCAACTCTGTAAAATACATGTACAGCATCTAAACCAGTGGGTACCTGCATGCTCACCTGTCAGCACGGCAAAGCACGGCAGTGTTGATGGAAACGGAGACAGGGCTGCACAAGCAATTTTCTTCTGGCTCAGAAGCGGCCCCAGCCACTAGTGTGTGAGGCCTCAGCTGGGGTTTGCAGTCGAGGGACTCCTGCATCCACGCACTCCCCCTGTGGTGCTTGGGATGGTGGGAGTGAAGGCTGAAATGAACAACTAGATTTTTCCCTCTAAATTAGCACCGGGCAACTGTGCTGCCTCTGGGCTTGTTCATGCTTTAAATGTTCATGGCTTCATTTGGGCACTATGGAAGTTTCCATCCACACAGGGATTTACTGGGGGATCGTACAGAGAAGGTTAGGGCTTGGCAAAAAAGAAGGGAATAAAATTAAAGAAAGGGTCATGGGAGCTAAGAAGCTCTGTAGTAAATTCCCTGATGGAAGGATGATTGGCTTTGGACCTGCACTCCCCTGCTTGTGTGTGGTGCTGGGTCTGAGCTCCTGTCCTATATGGCATTGCACAGCGAGCTTTCCACTCAGAGGATGCAGCCTCAGTGCTCTGTGAGGGCAGTGGGGGGCACTCCTGGGGACTCACCCGGCTTTACCAGCCCGAGGCGATTGGTGCTTGAGCTCCCTGTACCTGGAGGTGCTGGCAGGGGCAGTGGCACACACAGCCCTGCCTGCTTTGGAGAATAAGGAGCATTTCAAGGTGTGTTGCTCCCACTTCCTTCCCTCTCCAAATGGACCTACTGTCTGCCAGCAGGACCACGGCTCTTCTCTCCCAGGTGAAGCTCTCCCAAGCCCCAGCTCTGCCCTGCTGCAGTTGTGGCTGGGTATGGATAGGTATTTTTTGAGTTAGAGACAAACACCCCCCATATGAGACTAAAGCATGAACGGTTTGTTAATATTTGGGGGGAATTGGGATGGCTGCTGCTCCTGGGCAGGTCTGTAGCTGCTTCTGCCCCTTTGGATGGCAGGGTGGTGTCTGGGTTTAGAGGTGCTGACACATCGTACAGAAAGACTGAGGACATTAACACAATTTGGGTTAATTTAAAGCTTTTGGTGCAGTGTTCTTCATTGGGCCAGTTGTGCCTACGTGTAATTAGCAAACGAATCCCAGCTTTTTTTACCCCGTAGATTCTGAGCTGTTCATCTTTGTGCTCTGGTTGTTGCATCATTACTACCAGCAGTCTTTGAGGTGACTGAATAACCTGTTTCAGGAGCAAGATGCAGCACTGACAGAATAAATCCAAGGTACCACCATCAGAATGACTTGGAAGATGAATTGCAGCAGTGGTTAGGGAGGGATGGCCTCTGTTTTAAGCTGAAATGGAATCAGAGAGGGAGCTGATACCAAAGCAATGGAATGAAAGGGGAGAAAAGGATTTAACGGTGTCTTAGCTTGGGAAAATCTGCAGTCCATGTAGTTTCAGATGTTTTTAAGTGGCATTTGCTATCACTGCTGTTAGCTGTTGCTGATACTGGTTGGAATCCTGGTGTTTGCTGGTCACACCTACCTGTGGCTCCTCTTCCTGGTCCAGCTGTGATCATCTTGGGCCAGTGCCATGTGTTTATGCATCACCTGGCTCAAGGGCTCTGTAATCATTTCAGCTCTGTAATTGTGGTACAGCTTACAGATAACACCTTTGGTAATTCCTGCCTATGCAGGGAGGAGATAAGATTCTGAAAATGAGATGAAAGGATGAAGGGCAGCTATTAACCCTGGGATGAGGCAGGAGGCCACTCTCTGGGCTGCCCTCACTCCCAATCTGTGCTTAGCAGCAGCTGTCCCAGCATCCCTGTCCCAGAAGGGCTCTGGGTACCCCCAGTTTTGTGCTGACAGGACTCCAAAGCTCTTGGAAGGGGCCGACCCTACCATCTGCTATTGTCAGTGTGACCTTTCTGCTCCAGGAATTGGCCATAGGATGAAAATATTTCTTTTGGAGACAAGTGGAGCGGGGCAGATTGCTGCGTGGGCAGCCAGTCCCTCCTACCCATACTGTATGGGACAGGGACAGGGAGCCTGGGAGAGTCAAGCTTGTTGTTCTCCTGATAAATGGAGAAGATAAAACAAACAAATTTCTTCCTCAGCACCTCTCAATCCTTTCCCTGCTGAGGGACATGGGACAGCTGTGTTAAACACAGAGTAACAGCAGCACTGGGGTTGGACTAGAGAACTCGGGGCTCAGTTGGATGTGAGCTGCTGTGTTACCAGGCTGTGTCAGGGTGCTCATCTGTCATGGCTGGAGCTGAGGCTGTGAAACAGGTGATATGCTGAGGCCAGGTAACTGGACCCACTGGGATGCTGGAGTTGTGCTCAGCAAGGAGAACCCTCCGGGCTGGGGGGAGCAGCCGAGTGGGCGCTGTCCCACGCTGCGCTGGAGCACAGCGCTGGAGGATCCTTTTCCTCCTCCCGAGCATATACTGAGCCTCATAAAATGCTCTCCTCCGTTTTCCCTCCCTCCTCTCTCTGTCCCTTCCTCTCTCAAGCTCCAGCTCTGCCTTTACCACCGGGAAGGGGAGATGAGTCACCTGTCAGGGGTTGGCCTGTGGAGGGCAGACACACGGGGTGTCTGTGTGGGACCTGCCTGGCTGCCGACGGCACACAGCATCTCTCTGCCTTTTCACTGCTCAAGGGCAGACTTTGCCACACCTTCCTCTGGGCTGTCCCATCCTCTTCTTCACATGTCTTGAATTTTTGAGCTCTCACACCCCCTGGAAACTGGTTCCATATTCTCATGCTTGGTATCAGCAGTGATAATTCTGCCCTAGTTTCTCTCTGTGGGGCGCTTGGTCTTGGAAGCAGCAGCTGAGAAATCAGAAAAATTTGCCAAAGAAATAATCCACAGAAAGCTTTAAGAACAACAGTGGGTTGCAGTCACACAAGCATTTTGTGTGCTCTGTGTTGTATTCCTGAGGCTTCAGAGCAGGAAGCTGTACAGGATATGCCCAAGAAGCTGTATAGGATTTGCCCACGGCAGCTCTCCTCCTGCTTGTGCTGCTCTTACATTCTTCCTGCTGTTTAGATTCCCTGGTATTTATCTATTGCACAGATGAGCTGCGCTTTGCACTACTCCTTGCAGCCAGTCTTTGTCATGACCACTGGTTTTCCTGTTAGGAGAACTTCATTCCAGCTCAAGAGCCAGTTAACAGTAGAAAGTGCTTTGGTGCTGCTTAGAGGACAGAACTCCTCAAAGTGTCAAAATACTGATTGGGAATAAGAGATAAAGTGTGTTTTGTGGTCCAGGGGACAGGACTTGCCCCTGGGTCAGTAGTCCCAGGGTGTCATTCCCTGGGACAAAATCCTTCCCATGGGGCTGGGCAGCAGCCCCCAGGGCAGGATCCCCACCGTGGGTACGGGTGTCAGTGGGTGTGGAGTTGGGATCATGTCCCAGAGACACAGAACCTGTGATTCCTGGAAGTCGCTGCCCCTGGCCCCTCTCTCAGAGTGAGGAAGGTGTGGGACAGCCCTGGGAAGGATCGAAGCAGAAACACTGTAGCGAGGCAGCGAATGCAAGTGGCATCCGAGGGGCAATGCCAGCTCCCCTCACGCCCGTGCCAGGATCCTCCAAGGCCATGCTGGGTGCTGGCAGAGACAACAGCCCGCTCTGTGTCTGTGCCAGGGGTCACTGCCGCGTCCCAAGGGGAGGTGAAGGCGAATTGCGGGTGGGCGGCGGGAGGAACAGGCACAGTGAGAGCTGGAGCAGATCAGAAGGCAAAGTCTGCATGGCAGGAGAGAGTGCTCCTGAGCTGGGAGGAAAGCTGGAAACATTGCCATGTATTGCAGGAAGAAATCCCAAAATTTCCTAAAATATTGGAAATTTTATAGTCATATAGGAACATTTTGTTTTGATGTGATGAAAGCAGTTTCATTCCACAGGGTTAAGAACAATTTGTAGTAGAGAGCAGTAGTTCAGTTCTTTGTGTTTTTCTGTCATTCCCGTTAATTCCACTCCTGTCTTGGCACAGACCCTCATTCATATTTTATAAATTGCTGTTTTGAAGGTGGCTGTCCCAGTTTGACAGTTCTCTGTTGCTGTCTGGAGTTGGTGCACTCGCTGGAGGCTGCTGGGTTTGGGTTTGCAGTGGATACTTTCTGCTAGTGATTGTGGACTAAAATTACAAAAGAAAATAATTGTATTTATTTTATCATTCTGTGGAATGTTTTAAATCTATCAAATGAGTGTTTACTGAAAGAAAACTATTCTGTGGGAGACTTTCTATGAATTCTAGTAAAAACTGTTTGTTTCTCAGAGCTTCCCTGGTAGATCAGAGATCTGTGCAGCTGTGGATGGCTCTGAGACGTTGGAAATATATAGAAAAAGAGAGGATTCCCCTTGGACAGCCACTCAGCACGAGGCCTGGGAGCATGGTGGCATGGGATGATGGGCACCATGGGATTATGTCAGCCCTGGGGCTGCAGGTGTCTGGGATGGTTCTGACACAGGAGCCCAAGATGCCTGGCACGGGAGCCTGCACACACCTGAGTTCCAGAAGGAGGACTTTTGTGCTTGGTGTGTTGCAAGATGACCTTGTGTCTTGAGAGGCATCAGCTCTGCCTGTGATGCTTGGTTCCCCCTGCACGCCCAGTGTATTTCCAGGGGCTTTGCAGTCTTGGACACATTTGCAAGTGAAAAACCTCCGGATGGCCTTGTGAGCCTGAAGGCAGCACTGGGCCAGGACATGAGCTGAGCTGAGCTGCCTGGGAGCCATGGGCTTCTCTTCCTCCTGTTCATCTCAATTCATTACTTCTTGCAAGTTAAAGTGAATTTTCTTTTTTGAAGGTTTTCTGCAAAAGGCACTTCTGCACCTCAAACTGATGTGAAGCAAATGCCTCAAAGCCATCATGGACAGCCTGGGCCAGCTGGCGAGGGTGGCTCTGTGACACCGCATTCAGGTGGTCATGTGGCACAGAGGGCACAGGCACCTCTCGTTGGGGTCACCATTGGGTAAGACATGAACATTTGACTGGAGTGATCTCCTCTTGCCTTGGATGAGCCCAGCTCTACACCATGTTCGTAGGGAAGCAGCAATGGCAGTGTTTCCAGTGGGGGTATTGGATCCCTTCCAGCTTTCTTTTCCTCCAGAGAGGCAGGAGACCATATGCACAGGAGGCAGATGTCCCATCTCTGTATTAGCGAAGTGTTTATGCCCAGTAAACAATTTAGAGGCAGACAGAGTCACATCAACCCTTAGTGCGTGGCCAGCGCAGGAGTGTCTGGAGGTGGCTTTGGCAGTGGCTGGTGGCCCTGCTATCGACTGTCGCTGCACACTGGGAGGACCAGAACTGGCTCTGTTTGTTAACACTAACAGTGGTACAAAGGAGATCATTGAAATGTAAAGGAACTGGCCCAGTTGTTGTGGCAAAGACTTGTGACGGAGGTTCTCCATCCAAATTCGCTCTTGCTGTTTCCACTGCTGTCTCTGTCTCTGCTGACCTGCCCATGCTACTCATCTATGTCCAACCACACTCAGTCGCCCTGTCAGCTCCAGATGAGGGGGGCAGAGGCATGGAGGAGCCTCCCAGGGAAGATCCCCATGGTGAGGGGTGCCCTACTCGCCCCTGCCAGGTGCCTGCAGTGGGCAGTCCTCACTGGTACTGCGGCGTATGCTTTTGCTTTGTTCTCCTTTAAATCTCACAATCACAACCCTGATTCCTCTTGCCTGTATTTTTAAATGAGGTTCAAAGTATCCTCTAACAGTAAAAAAAATACTCCCAGTAGTAGTACTTTGTGCTTCAGCAGTACCTTACTGCTGAAGCACTCGTGCACAGTAATTCATTCATCTTTAAGGCAATCGTGGAAAACAAGAATTGCCCCTTTTCTGCAGGCAGGGGATGAGGTTTGACAGGAGGTTGTGGTTTGGCAGCAGCTCCTCGGTATGAGTGGCTGCAGTCCTGGCAGCTCGGTGCTGGGGTCCTGGGGCCCAGGCTGGCTTTGTGCTGGGCACCGTGCTGTGCGCTGGACTTTGTGCCCCGTCCGTTGGCCTGTTCACCTCCGCAGACCCCAGTGTCCCTCGGGGAGGGCTGACCCCGTCCAGCTCCCGGGATAGTGTTTGCAGGAGCGGGGTTGCGGGAGTACAGCATCGTGCTTCGGGATCGGGCAGGAGCCGCCGCGCTCGCCGGGTGCGGGCGCAGGCAGGGGGCGGGATGGCAGGGCAGGCTCCGGTCGCCTCGGCTCAGCTTGGCTTCGCTGCTATCGTGTCGCTGCCTTCTCCTTGTTTAGTGCAGTCTGAGCAGAGGCCAAAAAGAACGAGGTCACCCGCTGTGCTGTGGCTTGGAGCTCCCCAGTGCCCCCCCCGCGCGAGGCATCTGCAAACAGCAAAAACAAAGTCAAGTGCTGGCATGTCCTCAGAAGCGATGGGAATGATTTGTAGGGACATGGACCTCAGATTAAGTGATTTGCAGTAGTAGAAATAATCTTAAAAGTATAAGCCAGTTTTGCAGGTATTTATAGCTGCTGCCGTTTCCCTGAGTTAATCTGGCTCCAGGTAGCTCGGGTGTCTGCAGGGGTGGATTACACCAGTGCTCTCTGCAGATGTCCTGGTGGCTTCCCTGTGCTACTCAAAGAGGGAGGGAGCACACCCTATTAAGTATATAATGATTCCTAGAATGAGCCTGTGTTTCTGTTGGGGGACTGAGTGGGTGCCTCTGTTGCACTGCCTGGAGGTAGTGAATGGACTGTGCTGAACTCAAGATGCAGGCAAGGTGGCTGTCCCTTCCCAAACAGTTCTGGAGGCATAAGAGATGGCTTAAATTAGGGTGATAAAGTCAGTGCAAAACCTCCAATACTGGGACACTGGTCCAGGCCATCCTTGGCATGAGGGGAGGGAGCACTGTAGGCAGCCTTAGCTGGGGCAAGCATCCAGGCACAAGCACAGGCACATTTACCCTTTTACACATCTGCCTGGAGATCTGGATGGCCCTGGGACGTATTTGGGGTGTGCCTGGGCTGGCAGAGCCCTGCTCAGGCTGTGCAGAGCGAGAGCTGCCTGAGAGCTCCATGCAGAGTCCTGGCCACTGTTCATGCACTGTGCATGGCCGCAGTCATAATGACTTATCTTGAACTCCTTTAATGTCTGTAGCCAGGTGTCTGTGACAGGCAGTGCTGGGGGGATGTCCTGGGTGCTGGCCACCTGATCTGGGTGCTAGCACCACCCGTGAGGCTCGGGTTCAAGCTCTTGCTGGAGCCTGGGGAGTCTGATGATGGACTTATGGAATGGTTTGGATTGGAAGGGGCCTTGAAGCCCATTTCATTCCACTCGCCTGCCATTGGCAGGGACACCTTCCACCAGACCAGCTTACTCCAAGCTTTGTCCAGCCTGGCCTCAATGCACTGGTGAGTTGCCTAAGAATGGGTGGGTGTGTGCCGGGTGGGTGCAGGCTGCTGGGTGCCCTCTCCCTCCACACCAATATGCTCCAGCAAGGACCAGAAACAGGCTGGCTGCAGCCACTGGCTTTGGGAAGAGCCTTGGGGGCAAATCCTTCTGTGTTACAGCAGCCTCTTCTTTTGCCAGACTCCCATCCCGCTGAGGGCTCCTGGAATTGCTGCCAGCAGGACCAAACCCCACTAATGCCAGAGGGGAGGCTGCAGATCTCCAGAATACATTTTACAGAAGATGTGTTCAATCCCTGGGGTTATGTGGGAAAACCCTGGGCTTTGCTTCCTTCCCTCTGTGCTCTCTCTGCCTGCAGATGGCCGGAGGGGACCTCTAGTGTCTCCTAAGATAATACTTCACTTCTTTGGTGTTTTTAGCAGCCCCTCAGCACTTTGGCTGTTGTTACATATTTTAGCTGCTCTGGCTTCTTTGCTGGTTAAAAATGGCAGAAAGAATGCTTTGACCTTGGCCTGTGTGCTGAGAACAGAGCCCAGGCACAAGGTTCTGTATTGGTAATTTCCTTGTGCAGGCTCCTGCCTCCTCCCGCTCACACTGATCTGCAGAGCAGCATCCACACATCTTCTGACGTGCCATTGGGAGAGCTGGGGCTGAGTGTCTCAGCAGTTCCTCTTTCCTTTTGAGACAGGAAAGGAGGAAAGGAATTTTGTGCAGATCAGATTAACTGCTTTCATCTAGGAGGTGATGAGGTGCATTAACTGGAAAATAAAATCCCCTTGTAAAGAGAGCTCAGATGATTTACAGTTTCTCTTGGATTGTGTGTGCCTGTGCACGTTTGTGGATGTTCATCATCTTCTTTCTGTGAACACCATATACAGAGATTAGTGTGTGTGTTCTCTTCTGTATGAGGAACATACCCATCCCTTGCCCTGGAGCCTGCAGCATTCCCTCTGCAGACATGTCCGTGGAGAATGGGCACCGTGCCCCGTGCTGCCTGTGGGAAGGAGAGGTGGCCTTGGCCCCCGGCTGAGGCTCCATGAGCCTCTGCATGGGCGACACAGAGCTCGATGTGGGATTGGCATCGCTGCTTCTCCCCACTCAGACACTGAGAACCAGCCCCTCAGGTCACCCTCGGCCCCTCTCCTGCTTTCTGGCTGTGCCAGGTCCCTTAGCAGGACAGGGCTAGGGGGCACCTGTCTAGCTTGGGTCTGATGCCTGGAGCTGTGGGTCCAGGGGGACCCGTGACCTCCCAGGCTGGCTCTGGGCCTCATCCCCACGAATGTGTGAGGTCATCCCAATGAACTCAGCCTGTTCACGTGGATTTCGTTTTCTGGCTTTCAGTAATTGGCTTTGTTTTCACGTGTCACCTGTGGTTGAAAAGTCTTTTCCCTGGTAGTAGGATCTTCTTGCAAAGAAACCCGTTGCTTCCCAGTCTGCTCCCAAGTTCCCTGGGATCATCTTTAAATGGTTACAAAAACAATAGCAGCAAAGGCATTTTTTTTCCCTTGTTTACAGCATGGCCTGTGCCAAGTGCTGGGTCCTTGGTTCTGGGCTGTGTCCAGGGTGGCAGAGTGCAGTGCTGGGACAGAACATCACCCTGGAGCTGTGCTGAGGGTTGGACAGGGCTGAGCTGAGGTGGGAGCTAAGGGGGGCCCAGGGGGCAGCGGTTCGTCCTTTGCTCAGTTCACCCTCCCTTTTGCTACATGGGTGCTTAAATCCTTGGATTATGGCCTGAGTTGGAGCAGTTGTCATGTTCAGCATGGATAAGGTGGCAGCCTGGGGTTAGCAGGGTGGCCAGCCAGTCCCTCTGCATCTGATTCCAGTTAATGGAGGGAGCTCAGTGTGTCCTGCAGGATCCCCTGGGATCAGTGAGGATCTGTTAACTGCTGGCCATGCTGTGCCCTCCTGGCTGGAGGAGAGGATGGGGCTCTGCCCGGGCCCTCCTGGCATTTCAGAATTGGGGTCAAGGCGGGCACGCGGCCGCTGTGGCAGCACGTCCTGAGCTGACTATCTTGCTGCTCCCTCAAAGAGACTTCAGAGGACACTCTCAAGGCTGGGAGGCCTAAAATTAGATGTGGCATCTGTGTTTTGGTTTGCAGGCGGGCTTGAAAGAAAACGATTCCTGTCTGCTTTCATTCCTCGCCTGCTCGGAAGAGCACGGCAGAGGAGGAGGGGGTAGGGCTTTGATTGCCAAACCGCCGTGCCTCTCTCTGGATACTGCTGCCCAGCAGGGCTGGTGAAAGCTCCAATGTGGGTCTGTGGTGATGGGAGGACCTCCCACGCCCATGGGTCCCTGGCATCAACCAATTGCACTGCTGTAGCACTGCAGGGCTCTCTCTGCCTTCTGTATTTCCCCAGAAATGCTCTCAGCCCCCAAAATGACAGGTCTGGCTGTCCCTGCCTGGTGTCACTTAAAGAGCAAACTGGCATCAAAGTTCTGTTTCCCAGACTATGCTGGGCTGGGATGCCCCAGGTCAGGGGTGCGTGCCACTGGGGTCGATACCAGCACAGCTGGCTGTCCATCCATCCATCCAGGCCTTGCTGAGGGGCTGGTCTTGCCCCAGTCCTGCTCCACTCCTGCCCCAGTCCTCCCCCACTCCTCCCTGGTCCTGCTGCAGCTGACAGGTGTGGGCAGCTGTGAGCTCTGGGAACGCTAGAAAGGCCAGGCCACGGAGCAGGAGGAGCCACTGGATGTGAGCCGGTGGACATGGGTTGCTGAGGAATTTGCCTCTACATTGCCTGTGCTGCTGAGATCGGTGCTAAGAGTGCCAGGGAGAGCTGGCACTAAATAGGTGAAACCTTGGTTATAATTAGTGTGTTTATGCTGTCTGGGCTGACTCACAGCATGATCTGCTTGGAGGGCGCAGGAACATGATAGTGTTGCACAAGTTGTGAAGTCTCCTTTAGAAATCCACTGCTTTGCCAGCAGAGCTGAAGGGAAATTCTGCAGATAGAGCTTGTATCCATTGCCAGACATAATAAGGAAAAGGATTTTTATACCTCTGCAGCTGTGTCTCTGAAAAGGTTTGGTCTTGGTATAAACATGCCTAAAAATAACCCAATTCTGCTGGTAAGTTGTGGGACCAGCAGTGCAGAGCCACTGCAATGAGCCCTGGCATCCCTCCTGCAAGAGGGGTGGGAGGCAGGGCTGCTCCCCGAGATGGGAGGTTCCGCTTCTTCCTCCCATCCCTGTCCATCCCCAGGGCTCTGTGCTGTGCCAACGGGAGGGTGCTGGCTCGTGCCGTGTGCCTCCCCCGTCGGGTGCCAAATTCGTGGTATTTGTGGTCTCCTCATGTTTCCACGCTGGGTCCCGCCCTTGTTGCCATCTGACTGTTTTCGCCTCATGCTTCATCCAGTGGAGAAATAAAAATGCAGAATTTGTAGCACTGGTTTCCGTAGCAATAATCCCACTGCCAAAGGAAGTGGGGAAAATGTTTTGTGTTTTAAATATCCAAGTCTGGGACTGAATCCTGGCATCCCTCAGCAGCCCACGTGGGAGCTGACCACTGACCTCCAACTACCAGCACCACCTGATCCTTGTTGCCAAGTTAGATTCCGAATACCTTTGGAGTTGTGTGTGACACTGGAATTATTTCACCTTGGGTTTCTCTCGGCAGCACTGTACCACGTGCTGTGATTAGCTGAGGTTGCTTGGGGACCAGGGGGGACACCCTGTCCCAGTAGCATCCTCCTCTGGGGCGCGGGCAGAGGTGCGGTCCTCTGGTCCCTGCGGAGGGATGGCTGGAGGGGCCAGCCCAGCTCTTGGGAAGATCCAGCGTGCCCCAAGGTGATCCCGGTGGGGGCTTGGGAGTGAGGTGCTTGAGGGTTGGCTACCTGGATGTGCTGCCCATGGGCTGGAGTGCTGTGCTGATGGCACCCAGCAGGACGCGGGCCCACGGGGTCCTTTCTGTGTTGGAAGGCTGGTGAATGTGGCTGCAGTGCTTGTCCTGCTGCCGAGAAGGTGGACTTGGCTTGGAGAGCAGAGCTGAGCAGGGAGTCTGCATGTGGCGCTGACATCAGTCCCCATCCTGCCTGTGCCATTCGTGCCCCATCATCCCACCCTCCAGCAGCTGCTGGGTTCAGTCTGGGGCACGATGGTGCTTCGTTGACTGCCTGAGTGGTTTGTGGAAATGCCTCAAGGCTGCGTGGCTGGTTCACCCAAGGGGCTGTGCCTCGTGGCTGGACACTGCTCCAGTGTTCTGTTTCTCTGGAGATATGCTCAGCACACTGACTGTAGGAAAAGCCACCAAGAACTTGCATCCCCTGTTCCAGAGTGTTTCATAAGCATCATCCCCTCTTCCAGAGGGTTTCATAAGCATCACTGTGCTTTGTTTTGGGCGAGAGAAGGGTAGAACTCCTCCTACAGGCACAGATGTTGTGCGTGGCATTACAAGCCCACGGTACCCTGGACACTTTCCTGGGAGCTGTAAGCCTGTACCCTGTCTGGAATCATGGCCGTGTCTCTTGGAGCATGAAATATATGGATCACCTATCTCATTATTTGTGATTTTCTTTACAGGCATATTTTCTTTTTGTCAGCAGAGGAGATGGATTTGAGAATGGAAGTTTATGGTGTGGCTTAAACTAACTGCACTAGTATATCAATCTGTCTCCTTGGGAACTAAGTAGGGCTCTCTGTGTACCAAGGACACAAAGTCCTGTCCTTGGTGACTCCAGGTGACTCTGCAGTAACCAGGAGGATACAGTGTAGGGCGCTGGTGACCTCAGGGGTGCTCCTCAAGGCTGCAGCCTGCCCGTGCTGCTTCTCATTTCCTTTTTGTCCCCTTCGTGCTTTGTAATCAGGTGAGTTCCCATCTGAAGTGACCTTATGATGCACTTGTGCTGTCTCTTTTTGTAGGTACCTGCTCCATCTGGGGAAATCAAGTGTTCCCTCTTCTCTGAGCTGATTTATTTAAGCTGCTCCCTGAGCTCTGTCTGGAGCTCAGGTTTTGAGGCAGAAGTTTTAGTCTCAGCTGTACCCCAATGCAGGCAGCAGCCTCTGCCACAGCCACTGGTGAGATGCAGAGGCTGCAGGGTGGCTTTGCCCAGGCTTTGCATTCCAGCTGCAGCAAACTTGCCACCTTTCACCTTTATAACCTCATTTTCTGCTTCTTCCTTAGGGGTGACTGAAAGGTGAGAGCCCAGGATTGCTGCTAAATGAGGAGGCTCCCCAGGGGTCTGGGTTATGCTGTGGCTCTGCCATCCATCCCATCAAAGGGCATGCGGTGCCTTGGCCAGTCAGGTTGGCAGGTTGGGGCTGTCTCCTGAGAGCAGAACAAGCAGTGGCTGGCTCCATGCAACAGCAGGCATAGCAGAGGAGAACAGGAAGGAAAAGAGCCAGGAACTGGGGGTGGGGAGGCTTCAGCTGCTGTGGGGACCTGCTGTGTGAAAAATAAACTGTCAAAATAAGTAAACAGTGTATTTGAAAAGAGAAAACAGAGTTTAATTTGGAGATTTGAGAAGGGATTTGTGCAGCTGTACTTGTGGAAGCTATTTGTGCCCCCGAGGCTGGAAGGCAGTGCCAGGACTGGAGAGCCCAGCCTGCTCCTGAGAGCTGCTGGTGGAAGGACCTTCTCCTTCTCCAAGGCATTTTCCTCCGGCCAGCCCCCATAACTGGGATGTTTGAAAAACCCATTGTCATCTGCTAATATTTATTTAAATCTGGTGATGATCCAGTTCTCATGTGTGTTTACCAGGCCTGTGGCTCACACTGTGCCCTCTGCTCTCAGATGCTGTTGTGCCTCTGCTGCCAGCCATCACACATGGAAACAAGGCACAGGCAGATTGGAAACGCACTCAAGGCTATTTAGAAGAAAGGAAATAAATTCAGTGTCCAAGGCTGCATAGATTAAATTGCTCACAGCATTTTAACAGATGGGATGCTTTAAAGTTTCCGTGCAGGCCTTGTTCTGTGGATGAGCGTGGTGTGGTGGCTGCGGGTGCAGGCTCAGCTCAACACTGGCTGGAGCCAGTGGCAGCCAAATGACAGTGTAAGGGGACATGAGCATGTGCCCAAAGTGAGCAGTTGTGCCCTTTGCTGAACGTGGGTCTGGCCCCTCAGTGTGAGTCACAGACCTTTGGCCAGGCAGGAGGGAAAGATAGTTAGTTTTAATGTTGCATTTGAGGATGTCATGCCCAGGCAATGCCTTTTTAAACGCAGCATTTCTTCCTGACATTAGAGTGACTCAGAAATGACAGCGCTTGAAATGACTGGAGAGGGTTCTGTGTCACCTGAGTTCATGTGCGAGTGCTGGCTCAGTTCTGGGCTCAGCATCCTCCTGAGCATGATGGACAGGCAGGTTTTGGACACAGTGTGATGAAGGTGCAAACCCCCTACCCCTTTCCCCAGAGGGCAAGGTGTGGGACCAGGGTGCACTGCTCCAGGGCTCCTGTGCCAGACGCGCCAGGGTGCATGGCAGCCACCAGCCAGCACTTTGTCCTGATCTGGCTTAGGGGTGGGCAGTCGCAGGCAAGGGAGCAGTTGTGCCCTGTACTGGCTGTTACTGAGATGGAAACTTCCTTTGTGGCTCAGAAAGGGGTGGCTCCTCTCTTACCTGTGCTTGCTCTTGGCTTTCTGGATGTGTTGTGAAATGTGGCTGCTTGGTGATATTTAACTAATGGCAAACAAGTGCTTGCATTGCAAAATGATCATTTCTGCTCCCCAAAAATATTTGCATATGGTAGGAGCTCAGTAACCTCTCCATTTCCTTACAGAAGCCTTCTGAAACAACAGTAAAGCTCTTCCTACAGCTGTAAGAGAGCTACCGAGGTTGTTTTTTCCCGCCAGGAAAGCCGCCGAGCTTCTTTGTGAGAGCCCTGACCTTGGCCTTCGGGCCGTGTGCCGGGCCCGGCATCGCCGCCCGCTGTCACCGCGGCCCAGTTGTGTCTGCCCTGGCGCGCTATCGCCCTGCTTTGGGCTCCGCAGCCAGGCTGACACTTGCCATACATTGTACCACCTGCAGAGACCCCGCTGCACTCTCGGACCTTGTTTTGGTTCCACCTCGGCACTCCTGCGGCTCTGGGGGGTGGGTGCAGCCAGCAGGGACCCACAGGGTATATATTTCCACCTGGAGGAAAGGTGGGAGGCCGGCTGCTGAGCCACCCTCCTGTCCCTGGTGTGCCCTGCATGAGGGCAAGGGGCTGGCACCCTGGGGCAGGTGGCACCTGAGGCTCTGCCCAGGGTGCTGCCGGCCCCTGAAACCTCCCCAGGCACCTGTTTGGCTCGTTGCAGGGTGATTTATTACCTGCGTATTTTGAGAATGCCCTGGAAATGTCTCTCAGAAACTGGAAAATGGATCGTTAAGGCAACCATTAGCACAGCTCACTCTGAGTTGCCCACAGTTTAAATTATGTTTTTCTTGCAATTCTCTCTCTAAAAAAAAAAAGAAAAGGCAAATTGGCATCATTTTAAAATCCAGGGTGTCCCTAGGCAGATCCTTCAGCTCTGGGCAATGGCTGCCAGTGGGGAAGGTGTGGGAGGCAGCTGGGAATTGTGTCAGTGCTGCAGGGCCTGCGGCCAAGCCACTCTCCGCCTGCTGGAACACCATCTCCTGCCCTGATGGGGCTGCCCACACCCCACAGGCAGGAGCCTTACCCCCGGAGGAGCCTGTCCCATGGCCAAGAATCACCTTCCATGTCTGCCAGCGCCCTCCAGTCTCCATCCCTCAGCAGCAATGGGGGCGAGGGTGGCTGAGCTCAGAGGGAGTGTGGGGAGCCCTGCCCAGCCCCATCCCTGGCACAGGCACACGTGAGGGGCACGCTCGATACACACCTGCTGGAAGGTGTATCTGTGCTTGCACGACTCTTCCTGTGCAGAAACAGCTCTTTAAAAGCTGTTTCAGAAGCCACTCAATTTTGAACCTGCTTTGCAGTTTTAGATAATTAATCCTCAAAAACCCCAGGGTATTCTGGGGGGTCCTGTGTCTGTCGTTAGGACAGCTGCTGTGAGAAGCACTGCTACTTGTGGCACACGCGGTGCTGAGCATGGGGAAGAGAGCATGGAAGCCTTATGGAAACAGGGAAATGAGCACTGTCAGATTTCTGACTGCACAGAGGGGAGAAGAGAGGTGTTGGATCATTAGCAGGAAGGTCTGGTTCTAAAACATGCTGGAAAAATTAGACATTTTTAGCCAAGCTTTTCTATGTGCTGCTGGTATTCCTCAGCAGGGTCTGCTCTCCAGCGGCCCCTCACTCTGAGTGCCAGGGCTCTGTGGCACAGGGTGACGGCGTGGAAGGGTGCGGGGGTGCCTCTGGGATGGGGTGGTGGGATCATGCCAGGAGGGTGGGCAGTATGCCAGGGAGGCTGAGACAGGGAGATGTTGCTTGCATCAGGACTAGACTATGGCAGTCACAGTGCAGCCAACTGTGTCTCCATTTAATCAGTAATTCAAGAAAAGTCTTGGAAATGGAAATGGTTGGGGAAGCGTGGTTGAGCATCATCTACAGATGTGTTTCTGATTGCTGCTGCCAAAGAGATGAGAAATCACTCAAAAGGTTTCTGCCCTGAGAACTGAGGGTGAAATTGCTGCTCCAGTTACTGACCTGCAACTGAGGTGGGGTCTGCACAGCTCCCAGGTGAGGGAAAAGAGGGAGCAGCACTGCAGAGGAACAGACAGGAAGCGAGGTCAGAGCAAGGTGACCCTGCAGGCTGAGATCACCAGTGGCTGTCCCCTGTTGTGCTTTAATCCCAAGGTGTGTGGGGCTTGGAGATGAGCCATTCAGGGCTTGGAAAAGAGCTGTGCTTTGGCAAAGAGCCCTGCCCACTGTGATAGGCAAACCACACTGGTCCTCTGGAGATAGCCTGGTCTTGGGTTGGAGTTGAGCATCCCAGCTCATATAAGAACCATTTGAAACCTCTCTCTCCTCAGTTTAATTTATGTCTCTTAAGAACAGGAGGGGATGGATAATCTGGACTGATGAAGCAGCTCTTGTTATCAGAATTAAATTATCTAAGGAAAAATCTGTTTTCAGTTGGTTTGGGATTTACTGTGGGCCCAAGTGGGGCTTTTCTGGGTATAAAGGTTTTTTCCAAGAAGTCCCATCTTTGTCACATTCACTGTTCATGTAATTGGATTTCTCAGAGCCCACCTGAAAGCAATAAACAATGCCAGAAACCAAAAGGGATCTAATTTTTACTCAAAAGTTGCAGTGACCTGCAGACTGTTAGAAGCTAATTGCCTCATCCAGTGGTTGGAGAAAAAGCAAGTTTTAGCAAATAACTCAGTGTGCTTTTGCTCCCCAAACTGCCTGGGCATGCTGGTTCCTGATTTGGATAAGCCCCTCTCTTACTGCCATGTCCTCTGGAAAAGCAGCTTCTCCACGGATTTGATCAAACAGATCAGATCAGGGTGGGGAGGGGTGCAGCAGGAGGGTGCCGGCGAGAGGGGAGGATGTGGGCGTGCAGGTGGGGAAAGCGTGAGGAGTATGTGTTTGGAGAGGTGGGTGGGCTCTCTCAGCAGGGTGGTTAACGTGACATCAGGCACACTGTGCTCTGCCTTGTTTGGTGTAGGAGCTTCATTACAGAAGCCAAAATCCCGTGAGCACTGCAACAGCCTATCTCAGTCGCCTTCTCTCTCTAGGCTGTGCTGTCACTTTGTCACACGTTGTCACACACTGCACCCAGGGGCAGTGTCAGGAGGGGCACCCGGCACGCTCTCTGCGTGGTCAGGGCCAGGTTTGGCTCAGTCCTTGCTCACCTGCCTGCTGCTCAGTGCTTGGCTTGTTCATCACCTCAGTTTTGGGTTTGCCATGAGGGTTCTCCCAAGCGCCGTTGTGATGCTCCCTGTAGCTTGTCCTGACCACATTTGTTGACCCTTCCCTTGTTCTCTCTGTTTTATGCTGCAGGTTGGAGACTGGCCGTGACCATGTCCTGCCCATTGACTATTACTTCCCACCTCAGAAGACCTGCCTGATCTGTGGAGATGAAGCATCCGGGTGCCATTATGGAGCCCTCACGTGTGGGAGCTGCAAAGTCTTCTTCAAACGGGCGGCTGAAGGTAATGGGGCAGAGAGGAGGGAAGGTCGCTGCCACAGCATGGTGGGGTTCTAAGGCCTCTTAAACCAGGAAAGGGAAAAAATCCAGGTTAAATTGATTTCCTTGTCCTGTATTTGTCATTCCACATCACAGATTGCCTTCAAAAAGTAGCCAAACCAGTTTGCCAAAACACTATTTTTTTCAGTGGCATTGAGCATCTTGGTCTAGTGGAAGGTGTCCCTTCTCATGGCAGGGTTGTGGAACAAGATGGTCTTTAGTGTCTCTTCCAACCCAAACCCTTCTGTGATTCCATGATTATCTGAAATGACCTAGTGAGCAGAGCAGTTCCCAGAGCAGTCAGTTCCTGCGTCTCCTCTTGACTCTCTGGAGTGTTTTAAGCTCCCACCAGCCCGCCTGCGATCTCAGGTCCACAACTCCAAATTTGGGGGAGGCTTTTCCTCTCCTGCATCTCTTTCAGAGGGTCACTTTTGTCAATGCCTGCAAAAGAGCACAACCGTCTGTCCATGGGAAGCTGTGCTCTGACCTCGGGGTCCATGATCCTTCTCCTCAGCCCTTGAGAGAGCAACTTCTCCTTCATGTCCAGCTCCGTAGTGCTGGGCTCTCCAGCGCTACATGTGAGCCCAAATGTTTCCTCTCAATGGCAAGGTCTTTGCACCATCTTTCCTGGGCAATGAGCATGCAGAAGGACCTAGCCCAGCTGTTTACTTGGGCCGTGGGTCAGCAGTGTCTGGTTTCTACCTGCAGTTTAGAGTTGTGGTTCCTTGGCAGCAGTGAGAGTCTCTGTTGTGGAAGATTAACTGTTTAGCTATGCAGCGTGCCTGTAGTCACTCATTGGGCTTGTTTTCAGGAGTGATGAACCAGCACAAGCACAACTTCCTTGGTGCTAACACAATTTACATGGTGCATGCTGTTGGCAGCCAGTGTCACCAGCTGTGGTGTCCCTGGGAGAGGGAGGCCCTGTGGTCCTCGGCTGGCAGCAGCAATGGGGACAGAGCTTCTGTCTCACTGGGACCTCCCCCTGTGCCCACCCTCTCTCCTCTGTGAGCAGAGGTCCCACACTGGGGGTGCACACCTGCTCTTGTCAGAGTGATGCTTCTAGATCGATTATCATTATCCTGCCTGGGTCTGGAGTTGCATTTTGGTTCCTGTGTGCCAGGAGCCAACTTGCCAATGCTGGTTTAGGGAAGAATGGGAGCTGTGCCACAGAGGACATCAGTGCCCTCTTGCCAGAAAGGGCGGTCAAATAACAGTTAATAAATTCAGCATCTTTCTCCTAAGTAAATCATTTGCAAATCTATCTCTGCTGCACAGCAGTCTGTGTCAGGCCAAGTGGGTTGGCTTATGCAGCCAGAGTAAATAACAGATGCTTGTTTAAGTCAGCAAATTATTGTTGATTTATAGTAAGTGGAGTCTTGGCTCTCAGTCAGATAAACTGCTGCCGAAGTGCCCGTGTCTGTGGGTCAGTGCTGGAGCTGCTGGCTCCTGGCACTGGGGTGGGCTCTGTCCTGTGGGTGACAGGGGCTAGAGGTGCCCAGAGGGCAGAGGGGCAGCCTGGGCTGCTCACACTGCTCCACAGGCATATGCTGTGGGATTGTTCCCTTTCCTTATTGTGTTATATCATTAATTTAAATGGTATTTGTGCCTCTTCCTGGTTCTTCAACCTTGCAGTATGGCAGAGGGTTAGAAGCGTTTGGCATTGTTGGGATCAGGCAACAGCTCTTTGCCTTTCCTGTGGAGCCACATGTGTATGCAGGGAGGGGCAGGGCCACCTGCCGGAGTGTGAGCTTTCATCTTCTGTTACCCTGAGGGACATGGATCGTCTTTTTTGGAGGAGAGAGACAATAAATCAGGCTCCATTATAGGTAATGAATGCAGGGCAGGGGCAGGTTTCTGTCCTAACTCTTGACTGATGACTGTCCAGCCAGATCATTCCTTCTCAAAGCTGAGGAACAGTATTCAAAGCTGATATTTCAGTGCATTCTCATGGTTTAAAGTCCATAAAATACATCTCTGGAAACCTTGGGTCACCCTTGGAGGCTTTACAACAGCAGATCAGAACATTTTCCCGTGAGAGAAGAGATCTGTTACCTTCCTGCTAAGAGGCCTGTTACCTTCCCGGTGCTGGTGTCAAGCTGCAGCTGCTGATGAGGAGAGCAGCAGGGGGCTGGGACTGGAGCAGCACAAACAGCACCTTGGAGGGGTGGGAAATAGCTGGGCACATTGTTTCTCTTTTACTGTATTCTCCTAACATAATACTGAAGTTATCTGGCAGGGATTCAGGCATATTTAATCACAGAATCACAGAATATTCTGAGTTGGAAGAGACCCACAAGGACTATGGAGTCCAACTCCTGGCCTTGCACAAGGCCAGCACCAAGAGTCACACCATGTGCCTGACAGTATCATCCAAACCCTCCTGGAGCTCTGGCAGCCTTGGGGCTGTGCCCACTGCCCTGGGGAGCCTGGTCAGTGCCAACCAGCCTCTGGGGGAAGAACCTTGTCCTGACGTCCAACCTGACCCTGCCCTGACACAGCTCCAGCCATGCCCTGGGTCCTGTCCCTGGTCCCCCCAGAGCAGAGCTCAGTCCTGCCCCTCCTCTGCCACTCCTGAGGATGTTGAAACTGCAGTGAGGTCTCCCCTCAGTCTCCTCTTCTCCAGCTGAACACACCAAGTGCCCTCAGTGTCCTCACACAGCTTCCCCTCAAGGCCCTTCCCCATTTTTGTTGCCTCCATTGGACACTCTCTAATGGTTCAATCTCTCCCTTCCGTTGTGTCCCCCCAAACTGCCCCAGGATTGCAGGTGAGGCTGCCCGAGGGCAGAGCAGAGTGGGACAATCCCCTCCCTGGCCTGGCCGGCGATGCTGGGCCTGATGCCCCCCAGGACAGGGCTGGCCCTCCTGGCTGCCAGGGCACTGCTGACTCAGGGCCAACTGGCCACTGACCAGGACCCCAGGGCCCTTTCCCAGCACTGCTTTCCAGCCTCTCATTCCCACTCTGTCCATACATCTGGGGCTGCCCCATCCCAGGGACAGAATCTGGCCCTTGTTCAACTTCCTATGGTTGGTGATTCCCAGCCCTCTGATCTGTCCAGGTCTCTCTGCAGGGCCTCCCTGCCCTCAAGGGAGTCAGCAGCTCCTCTGAGTTTTGTGTCATCTGCAAACTTGCTCAGTGTCCCCTCCAGTGCTGTGTCCGAGTCATTGATGAAGATGTTGGAGAGCACAGGGCCCAGATGGAGCCCTGTGGATCCCCACTAGTGACAGGTCACAGTCTGATGTCACCCCAGTCACTGTCACCCTCTGTGCCCGACCCGAGAGCCAATTGCTCACCCCCCACACGATGTGTTTATCCAGCTGTGAGCTGGACACTTTGTCCAGGAGGATCCTGGGAGAGACAGGATCGAAAGTTTTATTGAAATCCAAAAAGATCGCATCAACTGGCCTCCCTTGATCAGTCAGGTGGGTCACCTTGTCATAGAAGGAAATCAGGTGTGATAAGCAGGACTTTCCTCTCATGAAGCTGCGGTGGCTGTGACCATGACTGTGTTGTCTTCCAGGTGTTATTCTCCTGGAATAATCTCCATAACTTTACCAGGCACTGAAGTGAGACTGACAGGCCTGTAGTTTCCAGGGTCCTCCTTCTTGCCTTTCTTGAAAATTGGGACAACTTTACCAGCTGCCAGTCATCTGGGACCTCCCTGGATTCCCAAGATTGCTCAAAAATTATCAAGAGAGGCTTTGCAATGATATCAGAAGCTCTTTGAGGATTCTGGGATGAATCCCATCAGGCCCCAGAGATTTGTAGGGATCCAGCTGGAGCAGCAGATCCTGCACAATTTCAGGCTCGACTGGGAGTTGATCATTCTTGCAGTCATGGTTCTCCAGCTCAGGGCACTGAGACTGTCTCTGTCCCTGTTTGTGAGGTGACCATTCCCATCTGGGAACGGTGATGATATTTCTATACTGCCTATTACCATTAATATATTTGAAAAAAATCTTTTTGCTGTCCCCCACATTTTTGTCCAGCTTCAGCTCCAGTTGAGCTTTGACCACACAAATTTTCTCCCTATAGTGGCAAGCAGAATCTCTGTATTTTTCCCATGTCACTTGACTTTGCTTCCCCTGGGCACATACCTTCTTTTTTTGTCTTACCTCCGAGAGAAGATCCCTGCTCAGCCAAGCCAGCCTTCTGACTCACCTGTTTGATTTCCAACATTTGGGAATTGCTGCTCCTGTGCCCTGAGGAGGTGATGTTTAAAAAGTGGCCAGCGGTGATGGACCCCAGCACCTGCAAAAACATTTTCCCAGGGGACCTTCCTTACTAATTCCCTGAGCAGCCTGAATTCGGCTCTTCTCATGTCCAGAGTTGAGGTTTTGCTGGCACTTTTCCTCCCGTCAACAGAGATTTTAAACTCGATCACTTTGTGCTCACTGTGGCCAAGAGGCCACCAATCTCCACTTCACTCATGAGATCCTGTCTGTTGACAGGCAGCAGATCAGGAGGGCATTTCTCTGAGTCAGCTCCCTTAGGACCTGTCCCATAAAGTTGTCATCCAGGTTTTTTAGTAATCTTCTGGCCCGGGTTGTATCACTGTGTGATGCCCCCAGTTAATTTCTGGCAAGTTGAAGTCCCCCATAAGGACAAGGGGAGTTGACTTGGAAGTGTCCCTTAGTTCCTCAAAGAATAATTCGTAGGAATCATCGTCCTGGCTGGGAGGTCTATACCAGCCTCCCACGGTGACCTCAGCATTATTTGTTTGCCCCTTGATTCTTACCCAGAGGCTCCCAACCGTGCCATTGCCAACTGTGAGCTCCAGACATTCTAAGCCTTCTATTACACACATTGCCACCCTTCCACCTCTTTTGCCCTGTCCATCCCTCCTGAAGAGCCTGTAACTGCCCAAGAGGGCTCCAGTCACAGGTCTCATCCCACCAGGATTCACTTATGCCAATGATGTCAAATCTCTGGGACTGGGCCAAAGTCTCAAGCTCCTCTGTCTGTTCCTCATGCTGCTGGATTGGTGTGGTACGTTGTAGCCAACACCTCTTGAGGCAGATTGAGGGATCCATGAGTGCTGGTTTTCTCAAGCTTTGGCACACCATCCTATCGCTCATCCCTGGTGAGCCTGGTTTTGTCCCTTTCCCCCTTCCAAGCCAGTTTAAAGGTCTGTCAACAAGCTCTGCTGGCTCCTGTGCTGGAACTCTTTTTCCCCTCTCAGAAAGGTGCATCCCGTCAGGTGTCAGGAGACTGGGTATTGAGTAGATCATCCCATGGTCAAAAGACCCAAAATTTAAGGAGGTTTTATAGAAATGTGCTGGTGGAAAGAAAGGGAAAAGATTTAAAAACCAAAGTTGTGACGCTGATTCTTCCCTTTGGACATGCTGAGGGGTTCACAGGCGGGAGCAGTGCTTTCTTACCCCTGATTTGATGAAATGTTTGATAGATTTGAGGGTTTTCACAAGCTCAGGTTCAACTGATTCATCCAAAAAGATGCTGGAAGAGGTAACAGAAAAGGCAGGAGTGTTCTCCTGATCTCATTGGACCAGCTCTCTTGATTCATGGACTCTCTCAAGATGTTCAGGCTGTGTCTAGAACAGCACTGAAGCACACCCTGCAGATTGCCCAGCTCTGGTGTGGATCCCCTTGCCTGCAGGATGATTGCCCTTGTTTTGTGACCAAGCCCAGTGCTGGGCTCTTCCTTGCTGTCCCCCACCTGGGGGTCCCAGCACAGAGGGTCTGGAGGGTCCAGAGAGCTGGGGCTGGCTGCCTGGCCATCTGGGCTGCTGCTCCTCTGCTGCCCACAAAGGAGAGCTCCTCCTCCTCATTTGATGAACAAAAAGCTCATCCACCTCAGCACAGATGCTGTTTTCCTTGACACAAGTAGGCAGGAGTAGGCAAGGCACCTCTCGGCATGGTTAGGCTGGCTGCAGTGGGTTGAAGACATCCTAGTTCAGTCCTCGTGATGCCACCCTGACCCCTGGAACAGAAAAGTGCTTCAAATGCAGCAGCTTCTGATTCAATTAGCAGCCCAGGGCTTCCTGTCCCCATCCTGTCCATGTCCCTGCATCCATCCCTGGAGAGTGGCAGACCTTCCACATCCCTCTGAGGTTGCTGAGATCTGGTGTCGACCTGGGCCAGCCCAGAACTGGCTCTGCACAACATTCCTGGCAGTGCAGGACTGGGATGCCTTGGGGCTGCCTTTAAATAGCAGAGAGCTACATGAAAAAAATAACCCAGTATTTGGCAATTTTCCTAGTGGGCACCCAGCCAGGCTGCTGTGCAGGCTGCTCTGATTGCCTCCATCACTGTCCATATGGATTAGTGTTCTAAGTCCCGACCTGCTGAAGATTAGCCCTGCACCAGAGAGATGTCACCGGGCCAACTGGCAGTATCTTGCCAGATTTCAAAATGAGACCAAGTTAAAGTGAATGTTTGCAAAGTCCCTTGCCATATTTTGAAATGCTTTCTCCTCCTTCCTGGGCTGATCTGACATGCAAACAAGTTAGCTCTGCAGAAGATTTGGTGGTGCTGCAGTACCACGATGCTCCTGCTTCAGTGGTGTGTTTCTCATGACTATTTCTGTGTTATTTGCCTTAAAAATCCATGGGGAGAGCAGAAAGTGGGATGAACAGAGCTGGGGAAGCTCTGGATGCTTTCCCCATGCTCTCTGTAGCCATCTGGTAAATAGAGGGGACTATTCAGAAAACGACTTTGCAAAGGTAGTTCATCAGCAGTGGCTTAGTGCTGCCTCCCAGGAGCCTTGTGGCTGAGCTCTCTTGAGTTATGAATGGGGACATCATGTGGGAAGTGGTGCCAGCAGCAAACCCATGGGCTCAGCTCTGGCCATGGCCCTGCTGGTGACAACCTGAGGACCAGAGGCTTCCCAGGAGAGCGCTGGAGCTTCTCCTGTGGTAACAGGAGGCCCTGGGGGATTCACTTTCACAGGAAGCTTGTCCTTATCCCCCAGCTCTTAGACTTCAGTTTATGCTCTGAAATACGAGGATCTCCCTCTTCCAAAAGGCACTGGGTTTTATATCTCTCTTCCAAAAGGCATTTACTGGGTTTTCACATTTACAGTCATAAATCTTGCTCCAGATGTTTGCACAGATTACTTTTCTGTCTAGAAGAAAAAGTTATTCTGGGCAAAACAGGTCGTGTGGCAACAGGCTGTTAGTTAAATAATTCCTGCAGGCTGTTAGTTAGATAATTCCTCTGGATTGAGCAACTCTCCTCCATAAATCACTATTTTTAGTTGAGGCTGGAAAGCGTCTCTTCCCCTTGGCTCTGGGTGTGCGCTGCGGTCCCAGGGGATGGGTGGGAGGGGCTCGGAAGTGGCGCAAGAATCTTCCTGCCTGGGGTGAGGTGGCACAGGATGGGCCTGAGGTGGCAGCACAGGCTGTTCCCGGTGAGGGGGCAGTGGCACAGCAGCGTGTTCGTGGTGGGGGTTGCCACAGACTGCAAGGGCATTGGAGGAACAGATGTTGTCCTGCGGTGCCTGCGCTGGTCTGGGAGAGCAGAGGATGTTGGGTGCCTTTGTGACTTCGCTCCTCACCTGTAGGTGTCAAACAGGACCTGGGCTGCAGGGGAGGAGCAGGGACTTCTCAGGGTGACATCAGCAGTGTCCTCAGCTGGGTGGTGGGCCCTGGGCAGATACTTTGCCAGTGCTGGGAGATGGACCTTGCGAAGAGTGGGACCCCTGGGGAACACCAGAGAGTGGATGTAAGGTTCGGACCTGTATGTACAGGTTTGCAAAGCAAGACCCTCTGCATTGCAGTGACACAATGCAATCATTGTTTGCAGGGAAGAAAAGGAGATGAAAAAGTAATTTCAGAGTGAAACTCCAGAGAAGGAAGACCATTTATCTTCAAATAAAGAACAGCTGATTGCAGATGTCTCTAGTTGTTCTGAAACGAAGAGAGTGAATTACCCTGAAATTAGAAACAGGTGTGCGAGAAGTTACTTCATACAGAAGGAACCCATCTACATCCCAGCCACCCTTCCCAGTTCTCTGGGCTTTTACAGATGGTGGCTCCTTCCCTAGTGGTTAGGAGGGGAGTCTCTGCATCCCCAGGAATTAGGATGAGGTGGGCAAGGTGAGCAACTCATTCTCACACAGAACAGCAGCAGCCCCATGACCTGACATGGCTATTTATTTCCCTTTTTGTTATTGGTAAAGCATAAAGCAAACAGGGCTCACCTGTGCCGGATCAGGCAACAGGGAATGGGCTCCTGCCCTAAAGAGCCTCCATGAACCAGGAAGCTGCCCTGGCCACCCAGCAAAATGTCACTGTACCGTGACTGTGGGGAGAGCTGTTGTCTGCAGCTCACAGCCTGTGCTGCTCTGAGCCCACGCCGAGGCACAGCCGTCCTGCAGACTCCTCGGTTTGTCCCCCAAGCACTGGGGCACCCCACCTGCTCCTGGCTGGTGGGAGAGGCTCCCTCTCCATGTCCCTTCCCAGCAGTGCCAGGGCTGGCAAATGCTTCTGAGGAGCTGATGGCAAACAGCACGGCTGCCTGATTGAGCAAGGCTTGGACCCCACTCCGAAATCTCATCTGTCCCCTTGCTCCTCTCCTGTGGCTGCAGGGGGGGGACAGAGTGGGGTGGGGGAGAAGCCCACGTGTTGGGATGCAGCTCGAATCCTGGGGATGAGGAACAGACTGGAGCTGGTGGGCACTGTTTCTGGCACAGGGGAATTCGGAGCGAGCTGTGCCTGACCCTGGAGTGTCCGTGGGGGCTCAGGCAGCAGTGGTGCCCCCCTTCACAGGTGCCACCTGCTCAGGCCCTTCACAGGAGAGGCGTGACCTTTTGGAAGATTTTGAGCTATTATTGTTGCAGAAGATGCTGTAGTTTAGACTAGGGAGGTGAGACAGGGCTGGAAGAGGAGCTGATTGGAGAGCTGGCGGGGCCGTGTGGGTGCTCCTGAGGCAGCACTGGTTGCTGCAGCCCTACAGCCTCAGTCAGGCTGGGCTGGAGCCCCGTGGGCTGGGCTGGAGCTCAGCCTGTTGTACTGCTGGTGGTTTGATGAGCTCTGGAGCATCCCAGCATCAGGCACTGTCATAGGGCAGGAGCCAAATCTCATTCCAGCTCTCTATCCCTCAGAAAGTAGGGTGCCCATTCCTGATTGATGTGAGCACCTGAAGAGGTTGAGGGGAGGGAGTGTGGCCTAGTGCTCAGTGCCCCCAGCACAAAAATAACTCCAGGTAACCCAGTTTCAGCTGAAGTTGTTTATTACCCATCCTCCTCAATGAACTGCTGAAAGGGAGGATGGTGCTTGTGCTCCTTGGGATTTAGGTGTCATTAAGGCTTGCCTGAGTGTCCTTCACATGGGAGATGAGCTGGGGAGGGGGTGAGAAGAGCTGCTCTGAAGACAGTGTTAAAAGGATTTAGGAATGTCAGATAGTGGCAGGTAATGCCACGATGGCCCGAGTGCGGGGGCGGGTGATGATCCGCTCTGAAGGGGGTGGTTCTGAGAAGGTTGAACGCAGGTGTTTGTGCAGCCCTTGGGCGCTGTGAGAGGACCGGCCGGGTGCTGGGCCCCGCGGGGCCTTCGCTGTGCCCCTGCAAAGAGGGTCTGGGGGGTGACAGCAGGTGGCTGGTCCTGCCGAGGCCGGGCGGGAGCGGAGGGACCCGGCAGGGCGCCGGGGAAGTCACAGGCAGTGCCAGTGAGGACAGCAGTGGTGGAGGTGTACGAGGGAGGTGGGGATTATTAAATCTGTGCACCAAAATTGGTGCATCTCTTGTCAAAACTGGTACATTAAGGGGTTTAATTCAGCCTCATCCTGTTAACAGATTTCTGATGACTCCAAAGGGCTATTCCTATAGGAATGCAAAAGCAAACCCTTGCAGGATAATAAAGGCCACAGGCTGGTTTCCCACGTGGACTGCCCATGGGTCTGTGAGCTGCACCTGTCTATTACGGGCTGAGCCTCGTTTAGTTTGGAATGATCTGAAGAACATCAGATAAATCCCGATCCAGTAAATGTGTTTATACCTGACAAGGAAACAAGTGATGAGTCAGGAAGAACAGTTCAGTTGAGGCTTGTCTAGCGAATGGGGCAGTGAACAAAAAAGTCTGGTCTGGATCTGCATGGGCTGCTCTCTGAGTGAGAGGAGGGTGAGTCTGAGGTGCGGGTTAGTCCAACAATAAGTAACTTCTGAATTTTCTGCAAGCCCCCAAAACCCACAGCTGGGTAAGGTCCTTCTTGCAGGGAGTCGCTGGTCCCAGTTCCCTCCTGGCTGGCTGTGGGTGCAGCCTAGGGGATGGGGTGGCATCAGACTCACCTGTAGAGCCGCAGCTCCCCAACCCACATGTCTGTAACCTGCAACTAACAGACCCAACTGGTATTAATTGGTGGCACAAAAAGTAATTCAGCCACAAAAGGGCTTGTACAGAGCTGTAGTTGTGCAGTGAGTCTGGGAATTGTGTTCGGCCAACTGTAGGTGAGCGTCAGGGCAGGAGATCAAACTGTGGGTTTGGTGTTCTGAGAGAAAACCACCAAAAGCCAGGCAATAGATGAATGACATTTAAAAAACGAGAGCCCAACTCTCCATCTTTCAGTGTTTTTTAACTGCTCATTATTGTTTGCCTCTGCTGTGCTGCACTGTGCAGAGTGCCTGGGTTTTCAGTCTTTGAGGACTTTTCTCCTTGGAGATCTTAGTCTAAAAGCCTCTGCTGTGTGTGGGCAAAGGGCAGCAGTGCAGGCAGGGGTGCTGAAGTGTGGTGGAACGGCAGTGACCCAGCTGCATTTTGGGGAACCAGTGGTCATGCAACATCTGGCCATGAACCACTCCTACAGCACCAAAGGCAGAACTGTACTGTTTTCCCAAAAGATACCAACTTCCAACATAAGTTTTCCTCTGGAGAATGCACTGGGAAACCAGCACTGATGTGGTCTTCTCCTTCTCCTTCATCTCCTTCTCCTTCTCCTTCTCTTCTCCTCCTCTTCCCATCCCTCTCCCTCTCTTCTCCTCATGTCACTGCCCCTGGTGAAACCGAAAAAGCCCGAGACTGTTTCTTCCATCACTACCCAACACCCATGTTCGGTTTCTCTGGTGTTTTAGGTAAACAGAAGTACCTGTGTGCCAGCCGGAACGACTGCACCATCGACAAGTTCCGAAGGAAAAACTGCCCGTCCTGCCGCCTGCGGAAGTGCTACGAGGCCGGGATGACGCTCGGAGGTATGGTCAGGGTCCCCTCCCAGGTCTCTGCACATCACTTAGTGTATGAACAGTCAGTAAATGGCTGGAAAATGAGGCTGATGGAGCATGATGAGCTTCAGGAAGCATTTGCAGGGTTCTAACACCAGAACTGTGAATTTCACTAACTTCTGTTTGCATTTCAGAAAACATTTTTTTCTCTGATTTCTGATGTTGTTAATCTGAAAAAAATGTAAACAGCCAAGTGAGCTGGTTCTCACTCCTGGAGCCTCAGAGCAGAGCACTCCCCTCTTTTGATGGGATTTTTCCCAGGCAGAAAGGGGCAATTTCTTGGTGAAATTACAGCCCTGGTGTTTTCCTTTGCTGGATGGAAGCTGTGCCTGAGTCCCTGGTGGGTGAAGGTCCTTGTTGCAGTTTGTCTCTGTTCCCAAACCTGTAGCCCAACCAAAACTTGACAGAGTGGCCATATCCAAAATCTGAGGTTTTCTGCGCAAAATCTGGAAGCTACAGTGGGTGGCTCCTCATAGAGCTGATTTGATGAAATCCTTCCCTGTGAGGGTGGGAGGCCCTGGCCCAGGTTGCCCAGAGAAGCTGTGGCTGCCCCATCCCTGGAAGTGTCCAAGGCCAGGTTGGACGGGACTTGGAGCAACCTGGGCTAGTGGAAGGTGTTCCTGCCCATGGCAGCTTGTAGAACAAGATGGGCTTTAAGGTCTCTTCCCACCCAAACCATCCTGTGATTCTGTGATGTGATAGTGAGGAAGAAAATAGCCTGGAAAGGGGGACTGAGGGACCTGTCCCCTACTGGGAAGCCCTGGCTTGAGGGGTGTTATGGGGGTGTGGGGAGGAGCCCCGGCAGTGCCGGGCACAACTTGGGAGGGCAGTGGGGAACCCGGGCTGCTCAGATGTGCCAGTGTTTTGGGTTAAATCCTGACCCCATTGCTGGGATGGGCTGAGTCCCCCGGAGCTGCTGGGCTGCCACAACGCTGTCTTGAAGGACTTGTTACTGAAGTGGTTCTAATTTGTGGCTCACCAATGAGCCGAGGGTTTAGTTTTGTTTCTTCCCAAAGGTCCCAAAAGGTAGTGCAGTCCTTATCCCCATTTTTTAGCTTATTTTTAAATGCTTTTTCCTGGTAAAGTTTCCTTAAGTAGGAGAAGACATACATCAGTGTAACCTTCTTCTGCAGGACACACTGACAAAATTAATGCTAATATGAATACACCCCCTGCTTCTTTTTCCTTCAGCTCTTTGGGTCACCCTGACCTGTTCTGCCTGGTCTGTTTTACATTGGGTTTGGATGTCGGTGTAAAGGCAATTGTTACAAACAGGCAGGCTTGTGATTGCCCACTGTAACTTCTCCCACGGTGGAGGCAGAGCATTTGAAATTGCTCCCAAGCTCCAACCAGTTGTTTTTAACTGCTGGTTAATTACAGTGGCTGTTGGGGTACAGCCCGGCAGCCCTGCGGCTCTCACGGCAGGGGTGGAGGAGGAGGAGGAGGAGGTGACACACTGAATGCCTTCTGCCAGCTCTGCTCTGGCACAGGATGACAACATGTTGAAGCACTTCATTATTACTTGAGATCACTGTGACCTGCAAGCTGGAATCCATTAAACAAGATTTTCTCTCTTGAATGACACTGTAGAGAGGGAAAAGACAAAAAAAAAAACCAAACCAAAAAACCAAACCAAAAAAAAAAAAAAAAGGAAAGAAAAAAACCGCAGTGATAATGCAATTTCTGTGTGCTTGGTCCTACTGGTATGTTGGCTGTGCCTACCGACCCACTGCACCTATGCCTGCTGCCAGGGCAGGTACTGCAGGGATCCTGCCAGCCCCTGTGCCCAGGGAGCATGTGAGGTGCTGGGGGCTGTTCCTGTGGGGAGCTCCAAGTGCCTGTGCCTGCAGCCAGAGCTGGCAGCTGCCCGTGCTGTAGGACGTGAGGGCACCTCCAGCCTGGCCACTGTGCCCTGTGGGTCCTGTCTTGGGACAAAACCTCCCAAACAGGAGAAATTTCATTCATTTTTTTGATGGTAGGGCTGGAAATCTCCTGTGGTAAGAGCCAAAAGCATGTGAAAGCCCAGGCTTGAGGCATAGTTGGTTTTAGTCCTAAATCAGGTGCAGCTGCTGGGGGCAGAGCAGGGCTCACATCTCACGCAGACTGTGGATACTGATGTGAGCCATTCCAGCCAGGGCGAATCTGACACGAGTTTTGCAGAGCCATTGCAGTAGTTAATTATGATCAGTGTTGTGTTGGATGTATCTTTTTTTCATCATCTGTCCTTAATTTCCAGCAATTGGATCTTTATTAGAACTTTGTTTCCTCAGTTGAAAAACCTACTTTTATTGAATTTCTCTCCCTGCAATGGATATTTGTTGGCTGTGACTCAGTAACCCTTTTGCCTTCTGCACAGCCACCCGGGTGACATCCCTTACCTCCTTGCTCCAAGGTGTGTTGTCAAATCTTAGAGTTCTCATGGCTTCTGCAGTTTGCCAACATCTGTCAACATTTGTCTGCAGACAGTCTGTCTGTTCAGCGATCAATCCTTTGTGTTCATCCCTATTTTCCCATCCATGCATTGCTATACAGACTGGTTGAGGGAAAATGGTTAATTCTGGTTTTAGGATGAATGTAGACATTTACTAGCAGAGAGCCATAAGCCACCCTCATAAGAAACAAACCTGTCTGATGTTCAGACTTGCCTTTGAGATCTGTCACTGGGGGATTGCAGTCATTCAGCAATACTGCCTGCTTTTATATCCTTTGAGTTCTTTTCATTCACGTGGGCCTGATTGACTCAGATCTCTTAAACGTGTCTGCTGCACCAATAATGTTGCAATTATCAACTAAAATTATTGTGTCAGATAAGACTGATAGCTTGACAAGCTCAGATTATGACAAGCCATGTGCTGAAGTTCATAAAAACTTCGAAGAACAGGATATAAGTCAAGTCTTGTTCAGCTCCTCTGTGTCCTGTCTGCAGCTGAGCTCAGTGTGTGCTGCCAGGGGCAGGATGTCTCCCTTATTGCCAGTGCAAAAGCAGCTTCTTCCAGGTCCCCAGAACTTGCTCGACTCCTGTCATTCACGAAAAATTGGTTCTGGAGCCCAGAGTGCTCCTTCCTCAGGGCTTCAGAAGTGCCTGCCTGGAGAGCTGTTGTTCCGACTGTGCTCCCTGGGGGATATTTTATTGTGACACCATGTAATTGTGTCCAAATCCATCTGGTACTTCCCCAGTGACCCCCAAGCCAGCTCGCATTGATGCTGCTGGGAGCTCAGGGCAGTGCTGTGCTGCAGCTGCACCTTGAGGCTCCTGGGTGCTGCTGTCCCCTGTCCCTGGTGACAGCTGAGCAGCAACACCCCCTGTTATAGGGCACACGTGCTAGGGTTCCTCCCACCTTGGTTTGAAGAAGTGCACAAAGGGATTTGGCACAGGTGCTGAGTATAAGCCAGTCTTTACCTCTGAAACTTTTTTCCGCCGAGTAGCATCTGTATTTCAGTGACCTGTTGGACAGCTGCTCCTGAAATGCTCAAACCCAAATAATGCAGTTATCACCCCCTAGCACAGAGGGGGCTGGTTTGTGGCTGCAGTCTCAGAGCCAGCAGAGTTGGTCCTTACTCTCTTCTTACTTCACTCAGGATTTTTTAATACTAGATAATTAAATCTTAAGGAAAACCCCCACATATAAACCAAACCATATGTGTGTTTTATGCATGTGGGTTTGGCTCCATTCACACACAGGACCTGGGGCACCGGTTATTTCTAAACACAAAGAGTTGTCCAGCCCTGGCACAGCTGCCCAGGGCAGCAGTGGAGTCCGGGGGGGACTTAACAGCCATGTGGATGTGACACTTGGGGACATGGATTACTGGTGGCCTGGCCTGGCTGTGACTTCAGGAGGGGTGGGAGACAGGGCCCTACCACCCGAGCAGGCGATGGCTGGAGGCCATCACACTACACTGCAGCCCTGTTTTCCTCTTGCACTCCTTTATTTTTATTACTCATTTCTCCTCCCTTTTTACAGAGCAGCCTGTCTTCATTGCCCATACATCAGATCATCTGGAGTACAGTGCTTAAAGATCAATGTTTGCAGTTGATTTACAGAGCTGCACTTTGACTTGCCGTTTTTATGTCTCGCTGCTTATTTTTCTAATTACAGCTGAAAGGAAATTCAAGATAAATATCATGTAATGAAGGAGCCAACCCCCCCGAGGACAGCTGGTTTGATGTCATATTCCCTGCTTGAAGGAAGCCATGGGCTTTTGTTCTCTAATTAGTGAGGGTTTGGAGTTGGTGAGGGGTTGCAGTAGCAGCCCACCTGTGCCAAGCACTGTCCCACAGGTATCAGTGAGGGGAACACAGACTCTTCAAGAGCTCTGGCATTGCCTCTGGAGCACTGGTGTGCCTTGCGGGCAGACCACCAGCTGTGGTTAAGAGCCAGCTGTGTGGGAGAAACGCTTTGTCATGGTGCCATGGGCACAGTCTCTGATGGGGCTCATGAAGCAGAGTGAGGCCACCTCTGCTCAGGTCTGCTCCCCGTGGTTCCAGGCCCTGGAATTGCCTGCTGGCTTCTGAAATGTGTTTTTCATAATATATGTGGAATGTCTGGGAGAGCCTGGATGTGGGGCAGCAGGTGTTGCAAGGAGAAGGCTTTTATCTCATTTGCATCCCACTTTCACTTTGGCCTGAAATGGAACAATGCCACTTGGGTGTCCAAGTGAGATCACTTTTTTCCCTAGGACATGATCATGTGCTGGGTTTATCTTGTGAGCAGTTGTTTGAGTCAGTTGCCTGTTCTCACTTTTCCCTGGATGATCTCTGTTTCTAAGTAGGAGTTAGAGACCAGTCATGGCTAAGGATGTAAATGATGCTGGTTCTTTTCCATGTTACATTAACAAGGAAATGGATTTCCTTATGCAGTGTGTGCTCCCCTTGTCCTTAGGTGAGGGCTGCAGGGGCACTTCTTGGGTAGCGTCCACTGAGGGAGGAGCTGCTGCTGGTCATCACTTTTCCTTTCCTTGTAACTATAAGTGGGGCCAAGAAGCCTCAACCTTTTTATTTTTTTAATTTTTAAGTCTCACACTAAACCATGTAATTCCCACAGCCCGCAAGCTGAAGAAACTGGGTAACCTGAAGACACAGGATGACATGGAGGCAGGCAGCTCGTCCAGCCCCACGGAGGAGCAAGCTCCCAAGCTGGTGATGACACGCATCGATGGCTACGAGTGCCAGCCCATCTTCCTCAATGTCCTGGAGGCCATCGAGCCCGGCGTGGTGTGTGCTGGCCACGACAACAGCCAGCCAGACTCCTTCTCCAACCTGCTGACCAGCCTGAACGAGCTCGGGGAGCGGCAGCTGGTCTATGTGGTCAAATGGGCGAAGGCCCTACCAGGTGAGGAGGAAACCAAGAAATCCTCTCCTTTCTCAGTTCCAAAGCCTCCATCTGCATTGCCAGGGGTGGGTGCAAAGGAGTGGTCTGCAGCCCGTGTCCCACCATCACACAGCTCCTGGGGATCGTCTCCGTGGGCACTGTGAGTGTCCCCTCCCCGGGAAGCAACCTGCAGCAGCGTGGAGGTTGTCTGGGGGGCTGGTGATGGGAGGGGGGACTGGGGGTGGTGGAGTATGTTGGAACTCATGCTGTGCCTTGCAACAGCCCCTGGCCTGCGCTACCAGGTGGGCACTTGCTTCCCCCCCAGGGAGCTGCTGCTGCTGCTTGGGGTCCTGCTCTCCTCCCTCTCTCTCAGTTCCAGGCTGTCACCCAGCCCTGCAGAATTCCCTCTAAACAAGTATTAGCCCTGTCCCATAACCCACCTGAAGTGGTGAAAAGGGCAAATTCCACCAGCTAATTAATTGGAACATGGCAGAAGAGCAATGCAGGATCCCAAAGGGCTCTTTCCTGGCAGTTACTTGGGTTGCCTGTGTGACGACCTGGTGGGATATATTTATGATTCCTTTGGAGTGGTGCTACAGGCTGGGAAGTTTCTAGATGCCAGTCAGCAGGTGCAGTAAAGGGAGCATCCCAATGATGGATGTGTTTACTGAGCCAGGTCTGTGCAGGGTCACTGGTCGGTGACACACTGCCTGTTCCATGTTGTAATCCTGCAACCGAGCGAGTGGGATTGCAGAGGGCTGAGCTCACTCTGGCCGCAGCAGGGTCCAGTTCACCTCCGAGCATCTCTGAAACTGGGGTGTGGGGCTGGTTCCTAAGGCCTTCCTCATGCCAGCCTCACTCCCCAGGGAACACTGCAGAAAAGAGGGACCCCATTCCTTGTGTGCAGGGTGGTACAACCAAAGGAGGAGACGGAGGCACAATAAGTCAGACCCTGGTGATGAACTGTGGTCAGGTGTCTGATGTTCCCAGAAGTTTAGCAGCCCCCTGGACTGGTGGTGCCAGGGGGTATTTGTCTGAATACTCTTAAATGCAGAGTAGCCTATTCTGTTTCTGATATTCTTAAATCACTTGGCTTGTAAAACCAGGGACAAATCGTACTTTCTCTTTGGCTTATGTATGCCAGACATCAAGATGAGAGACAGAGACACCACCAAAGCCACCCGGCGTCTGGGGCTAAGGCTGTACCAGTGCAGTAGTGCTGATGGAAAGGAAGAGTGCTTTGGAAAATATTTTGCATCTTAACCACCCCATTAAGAAAGGGTTTTACTCTCCTGAACTGCACCTAATGCCCGACCCCTTGGTGTGTGGCAGAGCCAACTGCTGCCCTGCTGACCCCCGGGGCCAGCATCCACTGTGCCAGGGCAGCATCTGGGCAAGATTCATTCCCCTGCTGTTTGGCTTTGAGAGCTCCCCAAGCCACAGAGAGCCTTGCCTCAATGTATTGTAATTATACACAGGAGCTGTTAAATTGCTTTAATATTTGATTGAAAAAATGTATGATTGTCTTGAAACTTAATTATATTTGCCTATTTACAAGTGTCTGGAAAAAAGCAGTGTTGGAGGTGGTGTAAACACACCGGGGATTTAACTCTGAACTGCCATCTGGGGATACGAAATTTGAATTTAGTTGCTGTTTTTATTTCTCTTGCAATGCAGCCGAGGTTTCTGTGCTCATTTCCACAGTCATTAGATCCATGTGGTGTGTACTGGACAGAAGCCAGAGCATCTGTAGCCATGGGGTGAGGCCTCGGGGTTACCTGCTGGCTCTGAGCATCACATTAAAATCCAGCTACTTAAATTTGGTGAAGTCCTAATGAGACTTTCTCCTCTCCTTGTGTCCGAAGTCCCCTTTCTCCCCTTCCAGGGGCAGGTTTGTGCTTGGCTGTCCCTGATTCCCAGTCAGGGTCGGAGCCCTGGGCTGCTGGCCCTGCAGCTGTGTCACCGCTGGCGTGTGCATGTCCCAGGACGTGCTGAGCTTGGGCTGTGAACTGACCACCTTGTCCCAAGAGGAGCACGGCAGGAGAGCCGGAGTCTGCATGGAAACAGTCCTGGGAACTGCAGGAACACAACATTAATTTGTAACATCCCTCCCCCATTGTTTATTAGGATTTCGCAACCTGCACGTGGACGACCAGATGTCAATAATCCAGTACTCTTGGATGGGCCTTATGGTCTTTGCTATGGGGTGGAGATCCTTCACCAACGTCAATTCCAGAATGCTTTACTTTGCTCCGGACCTGGTCTTCAATGAGTAAGTGTGAAACAACACCAGCCTAAGCCAGGCTTTGGATCAGAGCAGGTGACAAACTGTACATCTTGTGCTCTGACCTGCCCAGCCCAGCGTGGCGGTCCCGCTCCCCACTCCAGCCAGCTGTGGTGACCTCCAGGAGTGGGGAGGGCACTGTGACGCCTCTCCTGGTCCATCACCCCACTCCCCCACTCTTGCCAGGGACTGACTTGCCAGGGCAGCTGGAACTGGTGTGGGATGAGAAGCTACTCTGTATGGAGCTGTCTTTCTGCTAAGGGGTTTGAGTTCCAGTTTCCAGCTCTGTTGGGCAGCTGCAGTGAACAGAAACAGAGATAACGTGTATTGTAAGGTCCTGCTGGGCTCTCCCTGATGTACCATCAGCTTAGAGCTGGGGAGGGTTTGCTGGCACTGAGGTGGAAGTGAACGCAACAACTGAGCACAGCGTTAGGCAAACCCACATCTCCCTAGGAGCTCCAGCTTGGTCTCGGATCCCTCACGGATAGACATGTTTGGGGAATCATTGCAGTCACTCCTCAGATGAACCCTGCAAGTCCCCAGTTCTATCTGTTTCCAAAGAGGGTTACACACAGGCATTTTGGAAAATGTTCCTGTCCTGCATGCGGCATTTCTGGGACAGAGCTTGGGCCCTTGGCAGCAGGGATGTGCCAGGCGAGGGGGTTGCTGGGTTGAGGAGTGTGTTCTCCCCCCTCACACAGGTGCACCTTGGTCTCGGTGCCATCCATGCCCATCTTGCCCTGCCAGGTACCGCATGCACAAATCCAGGATGTACAGCCAGTGTGTCAGGATGCGGCACCTCTCCCAGGAGTTTGGGTGGCTTCAGATCACGCCCCAGGAGTTCCTCTGTATGAAGGCTCTCCTTTTCTTCAGTATTAGTAAGTACCTGCACCCTTTCCTCCACAGAACTCCAGCACCTGCCACTGCGTCGCCCTTGAGGTGTCTCGTGCTTTCCCTGTGCCTGGACTCTCACCTCCCAGGGGGAGCTGGGAAGTGCCCTGCTTCAGCCTTCCTCCTGCTCTCCTGTTCCCCACTCACTGGGCTCCTCTCACTGTTTCCTTCCCATCCCACCCAGTTCCAGTGGATGGCCTGAAGAACCAGAAGCTCTTCGATGAGCTCCGCATGAATTACATTAAGGAACTTGACCGTATCATCGCCTGCAAGAGGAAGAACCCCACCTCCTGCTCCCGACGGTTTTACCAGCTCACCAAGGTCCTGGACTCCGTGCACCCGGTGAGAGAGGACAGGGAAATGTCCATCTATACATGTAAGAAACAATATAAGAAAGAAACTTTACAGTGAGAATGATCACTCCCTGGAACAACCTCCCCAGGGTCAGGGCAGCCCTATCATGGGAAGAGTTCAGATGCAGTTGGACAGGGTGCTGGATAGTCTCATCCAGGCTCCCTTTCCCAGGGAAGGTGAGACCTCTGCTCCATATCTTCCCAGTGAAAACACTACACAGGGGCTCATTTAACCACCTCTCTTCCTTCCCCAGATTGCCAAGGACCTGCATCAGTTTACATTTGACCTGTTAATCAAGGCACACATGGTGAGCGTGGACTACCCGGAAATGATGGCTGAGATCATCTCTGTGCAGGTTCCCAAGATCCTGTCTGGAAAAGTCAAGCCTATCTACTTCCACGCACAGTGATCTTCCATAGGGACCCTCGAGCTGTCTCCCCCATTCCAGCCATCTCCTGCCTGTTATTTCTGCACTACTGTCCTGCAGTGCCTTGGGGAATCCCTCCACAGTGGTGGCCGAGGGGACAGGCAGTGACAGACCTGCTGGGATTCCTGAGATTTCTATTTTCCTAAGGTACCTCTGAACTGAACCCCTGGCCTCAGCCTCTGTCCAGCTCTGGCTGCTTGTGGTGATGGACAGGGACTGGCATGGGGCAGCAGCACCCCGCCTGCTCTCTCGTCTCTGTGTTTGTCACCATGACTGCAGCGGCCCAGGGCCACAGGAGAGTGGGAGAAGTGCCAGTGGTTGGTGGGTTTGGGGTGTTTTCTACCAACAGAACATGATGTGAAGCAGGTTGCAGCTCCACGTTTGGCTTTGGGTGACATTACCGGCCTCCTTCAGGATGTTTGCATTGCGGTGCTGGGAAGCAGATGAGTTCTAACATTGCAGCAGAGAAGCAGAACAGAGCTGGGGGACGAGGTGAATTTGCGGCCGAGGAGTTCCCAGGCCCCGGAGCTGCTGTGGGATGTGTCCAGCTCGGCCCCGGGACCTGCCTGCGCTGCCGAGACACGGGCGATGGAGCGGATGGGCTGCAGCCAAAGGGCTGCCGAGGAAGATGACCTTGGAAACCTCCCAATGGCAGCTGGCTCCTGTTTTCCACCTGAGATGTTTTTGCTACAGCCTGTCTGGGTCTCAGTCTGCTCCACAGGCCCCCCAGTGCTCAGCAGTCAGCGTTCCCATCCTTACCAGCTGCTGCTCCCCGACAAAGCCAAACCCACCTCCAAAAGTGCCTGATGTCCTCCGACCTCCCACCTGCCCTTCTCCCCTGGGCACCTGCAGCCCCTGCCCAGCCCCACACCTGCTCTGCTGCTGCTGTGTCTCCGCAGATCCAGGATTCCAGCTGCATTCCTTCCCTTTGTTTGTCCCAGCTCTATTTTGCAATGCCAGCAGACAAGTGTTGTGGAGCCAAGAGCAGGGCCAGGATCTGCAGGACCTGTGGAGCCACGGGACTCCTCCATGAATCCTGTCCGTGGGGAAGTGGCTGTGGGAACTGGCCAGTGCCACCACGGTGCTCTGGGAGGCTGGAAAGGAAGAACCAACCATTATGTAATCACTGTCCCGTGTACATGGTGCCACACACCCCATCCACACACCCCATCCACACACACCATCCCACACACACACCGTCCCACACACACACCATCCCACACACACACCGTCCCACACACACCATCCCACACACACCATCCACACACACCATCCCACACACACACTGTCCCACACTGTCCCACGTACACTGTCCCACGTACACTGTCCCACGTACACTGTCCCACACACACTGTCCCACACACACTGTCCCACACACACTGTCCCACGTACACTGTCCCACACACACTGTCCCACACACACACACCACCCCACATGCACCCCCCGTCCCCAACGCACACACACAGTGGCCGCACCAGCGTTCCCTGCAGTATTCCAGCTCCCCCCTTCCTGCACACCCTAAGCCCACCAGAACCCCCTGCTCAGCCCTGGCCAGGGCTGTCAGTGACCAAGGCACGTACAGGCTCGTGCCGGGGTCACACGTCCCGTGTGGGCTGTGACACAGTCTGGTGTTACCAACGCAGACATCTGCAAGGGGTCCTTGTGCCAGCACAGGCAAACAGCAAACCACGAGCCCCCCCAGGGCACTGAGCCCCCCCAGAGCCCTGCACCCACCTGGATCTCTTGTGCTCACCAGGAGCCCTGATCCCACCTGTATCCCTGTGCCCACCTGGAGCCCTGTGCCCAGCTCTCCAGGCAACGTCCTTGTGGTGCAGCTGCTCCTTTGCAAACTCACAGTAAAACAAACGATTTTCCTGATACTTTCCAACCTTTTTCGTTAAGGGAAGGGGTAGGGGAAAAAACCCTGTTGAAGGGAAGGATTTTTCTTCAAGTGTTTGCAATGGATTTCTTTCCCCTGCTAGATACAGCTCTGATCCCACTTGTCCTCCTGAAATCCTCATGTAGGCAGCAACAGAATCCGTAGGTGAATGTCCTGGCTGGCAGCCAGCGAGATGCTGCTCTTGGAGGCTCCCCCAGGCCCAAGGGCTTCCAGCCCAGTGCTGGTGTGAGCTACGGATATGTGCAAATGAACTGGTAAAAAGATCCTGCTCATGCATCCCTGTCTTCCGGAACATTCCCAGGCCCTTTCCAGCAGAGCTCAGTGAGCAGATGGGTGGTGATGCCTGATCCCTGTCATCAGCCCAGGATGGCTCTGAACAGTTGGAGCAGCTTCTTGGGAGAGCTTTGTGCTTAGCACAGGCTTGTGTCGGTGAAGGTTTCGTTGGTTAATGAGTGTGGAGGTGTCCTTCTGCTGGGAGACGGGGAAGAAACCAAACCTAACAGGGATTTGCCCATCTTGCTTTGCTGGTGGAAGCACCACGTGAATGAAAAGTGGTGGTGGGGAGTGGGAGGATGATACTGCCCCTGTGTCACCTGCCCCTCGTTTGTCACCTGCCCTCGTGTGTCACCTGCCCCAGGTGTGTCACCTGCCCCAGGTGTGTCACCGCGTGTGCGCAGCTGCTCTGGCCGGCAAGTGCTGAGTGGGGCAGGAGGTCGTGGGCAGCACCCCTGGCCCAGGGCAGGGGGGCAGGTGGGGACACTGGGGTCATGTTCTTTCTCTCTTCAGCATCACAGTTTCAACTTTTTCCTTCAAAAGTTGGGTTCTGATAATATAGTTTTGAGGAGATGTGGGAGCCAGGACCTGCAGCACCTGTGTGTGTATTTGCTGGGGGAATGAACACTGTTTCCACCTGGATTTTCTCAGGCTGCTGCAGGAACTGGAGAAGAAGAGGCTTAAGAAAAGGCCAAAGTCCAGCTCCTGCCACAAATCTTTGTGCTTTGTATTTTCTTCTGCATTTTCTTGTCCACTTCTGCTTTAATAAAGCAAAGAGAATTTCATTGTGTTCACAGTCGATAGAAGCTGTCCCTGAGGCTCCTCTCAGGGTGGCCAAGCCCTGGGGCAGCCGGGAGCCAACCGTATCCACGTTCCCCTGCAGATTCTCTGGCTCTGCTCTGGCTCATCTGAGAGGTGTGGGGGCTTTTGGGCCAGCTCAGTCTGGGTCAGAGCTCAGACCATCAGCTCCTGCCCAAGGCAGCAGATGGAGGACAAGGGACACACACTTGGCATCTCCCTGAGAGCAGCGTTTGTACATGGATGGGCACAATTCCATGACAGAGGTGCAGAATAAGGGATGCTGCCTTTAGTGAAGGCAGCGGGGACTCTTCCTCAGTCCTGTGTCATGCCAGAAGGTGGGATCAGGCAGTGCAATGGCACGTGGCATTCCCAAGGCAGACCTGTGCCCTCCTGAGCCCGACAGGTTCCTGCCAGCACCCCCTGCCTCAGCAGGTTGCTCGGCTTAGCAAGAGCGAGCGCTGGGGCAGTGAGGCTCCACTCAGAGAGGCCGTGGAGGAGTGGAGAACTGGCAGCATCCGTGTTGCCTTAATGTTCAAGAGGCTCTTTGTGCTCGGCTCAGGGAACAGGGCCCTCAGCCACAGGCACTGGGCCTAGCAAGGGAGGTAAACGCCGCAGTACCACTCGTTGCTCCGAGCCCTGCGGGGCTGTGGGGCCGTCGCCATGCTCTGTAGTGATGCTGAGGGGTACCCGAGGTGTCACCAGCCCCCAGGCAGTCAGAGAGCTGCCGCCCTCACCTCCCACCACAGACCGGCCCCGTGGTCCTCACGGTGTCCCTCCCCCTGCTGAGCTCTCGCCTTCGATGTTTCAATAACATAATATATACTAAAGATATCTGTATCTATGTAAAATAAAGGCATGGCCCTTTTTCTGTCACTAAAGATACCTATTTAGTGTGATGGTCTGAGAGAGTCCTGTCTGGTTGCACACTGAGGCACTGAATGCTCTTCAAGAAATGAGTCAGAATGTACCAATTTAATAGAAACTTCTAATTGAATTGTTTTTTTGGCTGAGTGCTGCGCAGTTTGCAAAGGTCCTCCCTTCCATGGCATGCACAGAGCACATACTGGAATATGCTGCTGTCGGTATTGGCTCCTCCAGCTTTCCTGTGGCTGGTTGTGGTTAGGCAGGGACAGTGTTTGCTCTTGGGGGACGATGGAGTGTCCTTTCTTTCTGTCCTCTTTGCACAAAGTGTCCTCGCACGTTCGGGCAGAATCCTGGGATTACAGAGAGGTGTCTGTGCTCTACCTGGTTCCAGACCTGGGGCTGGCTGTGGCCACGGTGGGTGGCCTGGGGCAGGCAGGGTGCTCCAGCCCCTCTGGGTGGGTCGGAGCCTCCCCGTGCCCAGCGGTGCCTGTTCCCCCCCAGCTCATTCCCTGGGGCAGCAGAAGGACCCTGTGCTTGTGCCTCAGAGAAAATCTCTGCTCCCACAGAAACCCTCAGCAAGTGGATAAAAGCTGCTCTCTGTGCTGGATGTTTGGTGTTCTGTGGCAATTTTACGCTGTTTCTCTTTGTTACCATGCCTCTGTAATAATAAGAGTTCTCAATTTGATATATTTTATTTTCTTTGTAATAAGCCAAAAAGCTCCTTGCTGGTGCCTTTTTGCCTGGGGGGCCCTCCCAGCCCACAACTGTGTTCCTGGGAGGAACGAAGGGCAGTGTCTCCAATTATTCCTTCCACCAGAGCTTAGGGAAGGTGAGAAGCCAATGCCTCAGGATTGCCAGAATGAAAAGAACCAGCAGCCTTGGACTGGCAGAGAGACTTCGGGGTATGTTGCCGGTTCTTTCCTGGGGCGTGGCTCCAAGGCAAGGGCCGAGCTGGACACTGGGGACACCTTGGCCTCGTCTCAGTGGGACTGTGACTCTCGAGGCCCCGTGAGCTGCGTGATGTGGGCACAGCACACGCAGCCTGGGCCGGCCCCGTTTGGAATCACAGGGATTTACCCAAATTATAGCACCCGAGGGCAAATCTTCTAGAAAAGGATGAAAGGATGTTCTTAGATTGCTGCTACAGCTCTTTGGTTTTTTTTTTAATTGGAACTGAATGCATTGGATAAGGAAAACAGAAGCCCCCAGTGTTCCAGTGCCATGGGGGCCGGAGCACGGTGGCAGACGCTGCCGGGGCCAGCGGGGTGCAGTGCAGGGTGCCCAGGGGACAACTAAGCCTCAAGTCCCCGTACAGGACTGAAGGCCACTTATTTGTGTAACCAAAGAGAGGAGCCTGCCTGGCACTCAGGTAAAGACAAACCAATGACACTGCGCTTGGGGTAAATGAAAATTCTCATTTTTGGATCTGTCAGCCACGCCTGGGTCCCATGTGAGCCCTTGGCTGTGCCACAGGGTGGCCCCTCACGCTTGGTATTCAGCTCTTTTTGTAACCTGAAAATCTGCTGTTGTTCTGAGTCTAGTAAATACAGAATCTGGTTTGCTGGAGCTCTGCCCTCTGCCTGCGTTTGGCTTTTGTGTTGTTTTTGTGCGTGAAATCGCTGTGGGTGTGACAGCTGTCAGCGAGTGAAGGCGCTGGGAATCAGTGGGTCATTTGTCAGTGGATGAGGCTGTACATTGGGTCGTTGTAGGCTTTTTTCACAGTCAGATTTTGCTGTTAATCACATGTCTGAACTGGTAATTCAGTTACACAATTGACTAATCCTTTCATATATTCCTCTTTGGGTCTTTTAAATTGAATTTTGTTTGATTTATGTATTTCTCAAAACAAGAAGCTAATAAAGGCCAGTGTCCTCCTCCTTTTGTTGTTGTTTTCGGTAACTTTATGAGCAATTGTAAATCCATTCTGCTGGAACGTCTTTATAAAATTGACCTGTGCTCTCTAAGTCATAAAGAAGAAGCTTATCAGCCACTTGTTAATTCAAGGCACAGATGTGAACCCTGCCCAGGGCCAAGATTTGATTAACTGAGACAAAGCAAAGAGCTTGGAAAAAAACTACCCTCATCAGGCCACAGATAACTGCCAGTGCCAGGTATGTAACTGCACGGCAGCGATCCACACACCGTGGCCCGGGAGCTGAAGCACAGAGCGCCGAGAGCACAAAAGCCTTGGCTTCAGGGTTAGTCACATGCAGGGAATCTGGTCCCATCCCTCACTCTGAGTCACAGGGAAAAAAATAATGTGTTATTTTCAATATTTACCCTTAGTGGACACTGGGAAGGCCATCGCTGCACAGGGCTGTGGTGGTATCTCGGGTACCCGCTGGCGTGTCAGCCCCGTGTCACCTGCCAGACGGTCACTGGCCACCAACATCCACAGGGACATGCAGGAGTCACTGCTCCAGTGCATTGTGGGGTGACCCACTGAGGGTCCCAGTCCCTTGGTGGCTACACATTCCTGGGCTTACACCAGCCTTGGTCTCTGGCAGCCCCAGACTCGTGTGGCTTGAACAGTGTCTGTGGGAGGACAGCGAGGGAACCGGTCTGAGGGCTGCCAGGGTTGGGACTGCCAAGGGGCAAGTCCACCTCACTCAACTCCTTCTGCCCTGTTATGTTCCAGCTGTCTCTGCTGTGCATCCTGCATCTCATACGGTGTATCCCACACCCCACATGCTGCATCCCACATCCCGCACCCTGCATCCCACACCCTGCGTTCCACATCCTGCATCCCGCATCCCACATCCCATATCCCACACGCTGCATCCCACATCCCGCACCCTGCATTCCACATCCCATATCCCACAACCTGCATCCCACATCCCCCATCCGGCATCCCACATCCCACAACCTGCATCCCGCCTCCCGCCGCCCCTGGTCCCCAGGACCTGCAGGTCCCTGTGAAGCTGCTGCCCCCCGGCCGCTCCGAAGCGCTGCGGCCGCAGGGCCTGGCAGGGCGGTGACGGCCACCCTGCCGGCACTGGGGCTGGGCCACAGGCCAGAGGGTTCCAGAGCTGCCCTTGGAGATGCCTCTGCTCCCAGCAGAGCGGCACCGGGCTCTCTGGAGAAAGTTCAGCTATCAGAAAGAAGAAGAAAACCGAAAGCATGGAAACATCGTGAAAGCCCCAAAATGGCCCTGTGCTTTAAGGCCGTTTGCTTGTCCTCAGAGAAGCCCACAGGAAATTTTTAGAATAGAAAAGGGTTCTGTTTCCTAAAATGATGATGAACTGTGTCAAGCAGCCCTTTCGGCAGCGGTTCCCCTCCCCAGAGGCCCACGAGTGCCAGCACTGTGACCCCACTGAGCTGGCAGCCGGCCCGGGTGCCTTCCAGGCTGGCAGGGCTGTGCCCACGCCCCCGGGAATGAGCTGGTGGCAACCGCAGACCTCGGCGGGGTCACGGCGACTCGAGTGCCCTGACATGAGGGACGTCGGCCAGCCCTGGGGTTTGCTCTATACCCAAAATTGCTGCTGCCTCCGCCCGCCGGCAGTGGGCAGGCGCCAAGGGGAGGGCGAGCAGGGCCTGGCGTGCCCCATGTCCTGTCCCCGCCAGAGCAGAGTGACCACAGTGGCACGGGGGGGGTGGGCACGGTGTGGTGACATGGTGCAATGGCACAGTGCCGGGGGCGCCTGCAAGGCCGAGTCATGAAAGGGAGCCAGGGTGTGCACAGAGCGAGGGAGGACGGAGCTGTGGCACGATGGAACTCCTGTGGGTTTTCCTCTCTGAGCCGACATGAGAATGGCCACATTTTATACAGGATTTTAAGAATCTTCAGAACTTCTGCCTTGCAGGAGCCCTTAGAAACTCTGAGAGAGGTTGTTAAAGCACTTCTAAAAACACAGAGAAAGAAAAACATCGCAGCTTTTACTGGTTTAAAGCATCTCCTGACTGTTTAAACCAATCGCAGGATTTTTGGGTGTCCTGACCTGATTTACAGCTGTGTGTATGGGACAAGAAACCTCCTGAGGGCTTCCAGGAACCCACCGGAATCAGGGAGCTGCTCCCAACTCGGAGCATCCAGATGGGTAATTGTGCAGTGGGGTGGGCCAGGGAGAACTACAGAGCTGAAAACTACAGCTCTGATCCTGCAAGGAGTCCCACGTGGGTGGATTCCAGCGCCTTCATGGGTCTCTGTGCAACACATAAATTTCAGATGTCAGTGCTCCACTAAATACATTTCAATTCTAAATTTATCACACAGATGTGTCTGCTGCAGTGTCTTTGGCCTCTCCAAATTCTTCCTCTGAGAAGAACTCTCTGTGGCCCAGGCTCAAGTTTTGGAACTGCTTGTTTTGTTATCTTCTCTCTGTATAAAAACCTACAAGGCTTTTCTTGTGCTGGAAAATAATTTTCTCGTTCAGATTAAATCCAAATGTTTTCTGTAAGAAAGCAAACCAGGCAGCTGTGGGTTGGGAGACAAGGATTGTTGGGGCAGTGCCTTGGTGCTCATTCCAGTTCATGATCACTTAATACAAGGGCAAATGGCAAAAAAAACAGTTTAGTTCCCCAAATGCCGCTGTTTTGAAGGCATCCAGCTCTGGAAAAGTTACAGTTCCAGAAGAAAACATTTCAGAGAAACTAGGAGCCAGAAAAAACAAGCAGAAAAACCTCAAGCTGCTGCTCCAGCTGCATTGCATCCGTGCCTGCCCCAGGATCGCTCCGGCCCAGAACCAGGGCACAGCAGAGCCCTCTGAGCCAGCAAACCTGGCCTCTTGCTGCCTGTCAGAGCCCTCGGCGAGGGCTGGGCTGGTACAAAGTAATTGCAGGAGGATCCGAGAATGGCAAACAGCCCTGAGCAGCGTGGGTGGGAATGCACCCCAACTGCAGCTGGGGACTCCCATGGCCACGGGGGCAGCTGCCCGTGTCCCCAGGAACACCCTCCTGCTCTGGCACCCTCCTGCATGGTCACCTTGTCAGGCTTCTCCAGAAACCCAGACTCAAAGCTAGATGCAAGATTCCCCTTTCAGACAGAGAAAGCTGTTGTCTCCTGAAAGGGATTGCTGGTGAAGAAAAGCAAGGGGCCTGAAAAGCAAATACTGGTGCACAATGTCAGAGTCATGAGGGGTGGGAAAACAGGTGTGAGGAGAGGAAAAAGGTGCTGGATAGATGGGAAGAAGCCGGTGCTGGTCACGGCAAACCCGAAGCCTCAGTGACTCACAGCACAGGACACTCTCCTGGCATTGTGGCAGTACAGGAATATTCGGCCGCTGCAGGACAGCTTCTCCTGTCAGAAAACGCAGAAACCCGGGGCTGGGGACTGCAAACCCAGAGTGGGGCCATGCAGAGCCCAGGGTGCTCCCAGTCCCACAGACACAGCCCTGGGCATCCTCCCTGCGGTGCGGGGCCAGGACCCCACAGGGGACCTGCCCGCAGAGCGGGCAGCAGCAGGGACAGCACTCAGGCACTGGAAAAAGAGGAACAAAACACATTAGGATGGTTCTGTTTGACTTCATGGAAACTTTATAAACACTTGCAGCAACCTACGCTTGTACACACAAAACAGCTCCAGGGCTGATGCTGGGGGGCTGCTGCGCACGTGAGGCAATCCCGAATTCCCAGCTGTTGCTCCTGGGGCACTGGCAGCAGGAACTGTGCCCAGAGCAGTGGGGACTGTGCCCCCGTGGCAGCAGGGGTTGGACCCCACAGCGCCCCTCACCTCCAGCCCCCCACCACTCCACCACTGGTCCCATGTTCAGCTGCACCCACAGACGCGGAAAAACCAGCACAGACACGGAAGTGACAAAGGACTTTAAAAGGACACCATGAAATACGTCTGCAAGAAGCTGCTTCCTCCCCACTGCTCATGCTGTCAGACTGAAACTCAACTGCTCCCAGACCCCCCTGCCCGTGGAGCCTGGCTCTATCTCCGGGGTCTGTGCCGGGCAGTGGGTGCAAGCAGGAGGGGATGTGACAGCCACTGCTCCTGCAGGACGGGTGCTGGGGGTGTCCCCTCCAGAGCTGCCCATAGCAGCAGAACCCCGGGAGCTTCCCAAACTGACAGGCTTGAGGGGTCCCTGAAGCACAGCCCTGAGCAGGGAAGGAAGTTGGGAAATGCTGGCCTTGTGAGTGGGAGCCACCAGCCTGACACCCCTGGGACAGTCAGCCAGGAGGGGATGAGGCCGCCGCAGGGCCAGGGGCTGGTGGTGCTGCACGTGGGTGGCCCTGCTGCTGGGTTGGTCAGAACAGCTCCCTCTGACTTCAGCTCCATCCTACTTGCTCCAAGACACCTGTCCTGGAGCTGCTGGCAAGGGGCTGCAGCACAAGGGGACCAGCACAGTCCGAGGTGCTGCTGGTGCCTGTGGCACAGCCTCAGCCACCACAGCGCAAGGCTGGTTTGGTTTTAAAGCCTCTTTCACGTATCAGATTCAAAGTAGGGAGCAACTGGGGCACTGCTGAACCCAAGGGAGCAGGAGCACCATGGACATGACATGTGTGAGCACCAGCGTGTGACATCCAGCAATACCAGACAGAAGATCACACACGAGGCAAAGCCCCGGGAGACGGGAAGGACAGGGGCAGCATCCCACCAGAAAACTTGTGCCGGGCAGGACACAGCACGCTTGAGGGATGGAGCACCCGGGAAGCAGCTGGTGGAATGTTTGGCCACTCTTTCGGAATGCTCCCAGCACCTAAGGAAAATCATTCAAAATGGGGAAGTTGCCTTTGGGCTGGCAGAGGAAGCAGGGAAGCAGCAGGCTGCCGTGTATGGCCCTGGAGCTGGGCCCCGGGACAGCTCCTGGGTCAACAGGCATTGCCCACAGGACCACTGCTGAGGGACAGACTGGGCATCTCAGACTGGCAATCAATAAACAAGAAACTGGGCAGCTCTTAGAAAACTGGTGGGTTTGACCCACATTCAGTCAGTTTCAGATCCTCAGCACCTCTGTGCTGGCCCACCAGAATCACCCCAGAAGAGAGACTTCTTCGTGTGCCTGTGGGAAGCAGATGTGGCGGGAGTGTGGCTCACACAGGAGGAGGAGGAGCACCTGCTGCCCCCTTTCCCCAGCTGCACCCTCGGAGCTGCTGACACGACGGTGCTGCCTGAGCCGAGCCCAGGCAGGGCTGCATCTCTGCTCAGGCCAAGCCCCCGGCCCAGCTGTGCCCGCTGGCACAGTCTTCCAGGACAGGACGTGCTGATGGTTGGCAGGTAAGGAGATGTCCCACAGAGCTGAGCACAGTGCTCCCCCCGTCCCTGCCCAGCCTGCTTAGCACGGGCAGCGTTCCCAGGCACGGCTGCCCCACACACTGCAACCGCAGCACAGCTCACCAAGTGAGGGACTCGAGCACAGAGGAAGGGGCTTCTCAGGGCAAGGGGGGGCCAACCCCAGCTGCAGTTGCTCTGCTCTTGCACCAAAGCATGGGGACTCAGCCCCTGCACTGCCCAAGGTCACCCTTGTCAAGGTGTGTTTCCCAAAAGTGAGCAGGTAAATGGTGGCTCCGCTGTCCCCTCCACAGCTGGTCGGTGTCCCCCAGCCCTGTCCATGCTGCTGGACGTGCACGGGCACACACGGGTACTGCCACAGCCTGCAGGAAGGAGAGGTGGGAGGGCTGAAAACAGTTCAACACAGATGTGTGGGCAGGGCCTGCCCTCCATCGTGGTCTCCCTCTTCTAATTTCTTGAGCTACGTGGCTTGGAACTCATTGTCCAGTAAGAAGGCTGCTCTCCGGGGCACTGGGGCTGGCAAGGCTCAGCTGTGACTCCTGGGTCACAAGCAGAAAAAGTCTCCCGGGTCCAGCTGGGCCAAGGTGCTTATAAAGCCTGGAAAAAGAAAACAAGCTCTATGCTCTGCAGCAGTGCAAATCCGTCAGCGATGGCTCAACCACTAGACTCCCACCCCCCCATAAATGCTGAATTGGTGTTACCTGTCTGCTTTTGGTTTATTATTTCATTTGTTGTCATAAACACGTACCTTTAGCCTCAGCTCTCATCACCTGGGATCCTGCCTTGTGGTGATGAAGAACTGGATAAAAGGAAATAAAAGAATAAGGAAAAAAAATGAATGCAAGAAGCAGGCTCCGACGCAGCTCCACAAGCTCCTCAAGGCTGGGTAACGGGCACAGAGGGGTGTGTATCGCAATAGAACAAATGATCTCCCCAGCAGCACTAGCAGCAGCAGTTCTCAGACTTACTCACAAATATGTGCTCACTCCTGAGCAGAAGCTGGTGACCTTTCAGAGCGGGAAGCTGGAGCTTATTTGGGCAGATGTTACCACAAATGGCACCTGCTGGCACTGAGAGCCGAGGCCTTCAGTGCCCACACTGTCCAGCCATCACCCCCTACCTCCCTGCCCGCACTCCCCCGGTGTGGGACCAGCCACACGCTCTAACCAGCCCTCCTCAGCTCACCCACGTCCTATCTCCCCACAAAGCCCGAGCACAATGGGCACTGTGCCACGCAGACCCCCACACACGGCAAAAAGGATCCATAGGGATGTGTCACTTGGCAGATTTAATTTATCAGTTTTGTACCTGGATTCACGTTTTACTCTTTGTGTTCTTTGCCTAGTTTCAGCATTTTATCTGAGCCCCATCTGCTGCCCTCAAGCAACACCAAGCCAGGCTGGGGCTGGGGCTCAGGGTGGCTGTTCTGGCTCTGCCTCGGAGGGAGCAGGGCTGCTGCTATCCACATGCCACCTTCCCCAAGCCAGCCTTACCTGCCTGTTCTTCGGGAAGCCGTCTCAAAGAACTTGGTCCTAGAGGCCACCCTGCAAAGAGAACAGGAAAGGTCACACCAGTGATGTGATCATTTGCTAATTAGATCTGCTCTATGCCAGGGAAAAGAGCCACAGCATTGGCAGAACTGCAGAGATCCCCTTCAAATGACAGCTCTTGTGCCAAGGCACAGCTGGGCTCCTTCTGCCACCCACTCTGTGCCCTCTGCCCTCACAGCACCCGCCAGCACTTTGGCTGTGCTGCTTACAGAACCATGGAATCATGGAATCATCTGGGTTGGAAAATACCTCCAAAATCATCTAGCCCAATCTTTGACCAAACATCACCATGCCAAACAAACCACTGCACTAAGTGCCACATCAAGTCATTACTTCCACGCTCTTGCCTGTAATCCCATGTGCTGGGTTATAAACCTGCATCCATGCCCTTCATGGCCTCTCCTTCAGTGTTTATGTGCTCATGCCCGTGCTCACAGAAAGAGAAGTTCTCCCAGGTGGTTGAGGAGAGACAAGGCCTGGCTCTGGTCAAGGAGCTGACATTCATGGCACTGTTTTTTCTTTTGTTTAATTCCCACTGAAGCCAGCAGGGTTTCTGACTCTCTAAAATCTAAAAGAAATATGAGGAGGAAGCTGAACTCCATCCAGTATCCTTAGAAGATCCAAGCTGGATCTTGTCCTGCCCCAGGAAGTGTCTCATTTGAGAGGTTTGCTGGGACCAGGCAGGGAGGCCATGCATGCCCTCTGCTCAGCTTTCCAAGTGACACTGGAACCCGTGCTCGCACTGGTGCTGAGTGGATGTCCACGGGCTCCAGCCACTGTACAACCCTGGCACTGGAAACCAACTGGGTATTTCTTCTCCTCCTCTTCCAAAATTCCTGGGAGGTGATGCCTACTCCTATTCCTGCGGCCCCGGTTCACCTCATCCCCTCCATGCTCCCTGAGTCCCCAGGAGCCCCCGCTGGCACTGCACCCATCACGGGCTGCTGGCTTACACGGATGAGGGCATCTCCTCTGCTGTCCCTGCTATCAGATCTGGCCTCTGCTCCAGCTTTGGAGGGACTGGAGTCCTGCACGGTGGATCCGGAGGTCTCACAGGAGGACGCATTATCACAGGCTTATCGCCATGGGAACGCGGCTTAGGGATACTGTCACAGTCACCTGCAGGATGGAGATCACAAACACTTAGCAGGAAGCTTTGGCAGAGGACGCATGTTTATGAGGGGACACTGAACAGGTCAGTGGATTTAGTTCTGTCTGCCCCAACACCCTCTCGCTGACAGTGGCCAACTGCCACAAGGGCGGGATAGAGTCCAGGGAAAGGCAGCTCCCGTGCTACCTGCCCCAGCACAGCCTTCCTGGCACTGGGAACAGGGCTGGTGAGGACAAACTCGATGCAGTTGCTGACTGTGAAGCTGACACTGTCTGGGAACAACAAGTGTTCTTAACTAAATCCTGTGCAGTGCTGTTTGCAAAAGGGAGAGGAACAGCATGAACTGGTGATCCCTGCGGCCGCTGCTTCTCCAAGCTTTTATCCAGTAGCACTGCTTGTACTCTCCTCAGCTGCTTTTCTTCCCCAAGATCCAGCCAACCTCACTATTCACTTAACCCTTCAAAGCCTTTTAGGGTCAAGTCAACACGGAACGAGTGCCAGACTTCAGCTGTGCCCACATCTCAGACTGTTCTGGTCTCTCCGCCTCTCCTGCCAAGCTACATTAAGAGGACTCAAGGTGAGAAGCCACCACCCCGCCCAGGCTGGGCTGGCTCTGGTACCTCAGGCTTCCCCTGGGAGCAGAGCACTGCTGCCCGGCTCTGGCGGGCCCCGGCACACACTCACCATCCCTGCCGCCGACCCCCGGCCGGGGGACGGGTCTCCTGGCCTGCAGCGTGCCGCTCCTCAGCGCAGGGCTGCTCACCACGCCGTTGGCCGCCTTGCCGGCCGGCTTCACCCCTCCGTCCTGCAGCCTGGCCACCAGCTTGCCCGGCTCGGGCTCTGCGCGCGGCTGGGGCCGGCCCTCGGCGGGGAGACGTCCCGGCTCGTCCCCCCCGGGCCGGGGCGCGGGCGGGCGGCTGCGGTGCAGTGGTTTGGGGGCCTCCACGCCGCCACCGTTGGGGGTCTGGCCGAGCCACTCTGCTGCGGAGCCAAGGGGACAGAGAGCTGTGGGGTTATTGTGTACCATGCTCCACAACCCGCCAAAACCCCTTCTCACCCCTCTGACTGTGCCACAGACCCAGGAGCAGGAGCTCTGCTATGAACCTGCCTGCTCCCTGAAGCCTGCTCCCTGCTAATGCTTCTGCTCCCAGCTCGGGGAAGCATTGAAATGCAAGGCCAGCCCCAACTGCATGAGCAGTTTGGGGGTTTTAAACAACAATGTGAACCAATCGTGTTTTGCCAGTGTCCTAGAGTGCCTTTCGTGCGCACTTTCTGCCCTAAACATCATCAAAGCTCTGAAAACTGTAATGGAGAAAGAAATTTGCCATCTCTTTGGTAACAATGGGATCAGGGCTCAGCTTGCAGTGACAATTAGAGCAAATTGGGTGCAGAAACATGATTTTAAGCACGTGTGCCCTTCAACATTACGATAAAGGCTTCAGCATTTCCTTACAGTCAGATGGATTTAACAGCAGAGCTGAACTTGGTCTGGAAAATACTATCACTGAGTCCTGAAAAACTGCTTTGGAGTTCTCGCTCTGGATGTGGAATGACCAGTGGCTGAGCCAGCCCTGCAGACCCCACTGGTTCCTGTCCCACCAACTCCCTGTGCAGTTCCCTTTGCCTGTGAAGCCACAAAACCTCTCCTCTGGGCCTCTCCTGTGCAAGCGTCAGCCTTAGTTTAGCTAAGTTAAGAGTTAGCTTAGTTTAGCTAGTTTAGCTAGTTTAGAGAACACAGCAGGAAAGGAGAGGTGAGAGGCAAGTAAGGCATCAGAGAACAGCTGGACTGACCTCCACTCTCCTCCACAGAAGCACCAAAGAAAACAGGTCTTTCCCTCAGGGGACGTTTGGAGATGGTGATGGGTTTGTGCCGCCGGGCAGCCACCCTGGGTGGGGGCACTGGAGGGGCCGCGATGTCCTCTGGGGGGCCAGAGTAGATCTGTAAAGGGAGACACGTCCAGGTGACCCAACATGAAGGGGCTGCTGCCTCACCTCCCACAGGTGCCCCCACCCAGCACAGCGGGGCGTGGTGGACACCACCAGCACCGTCCCCATCACCAACACCCTCCCCACCAACAATAACCTCCACACTACCAACACCCTCCCCACCATGACACCGTCCCCATGGCTCAGCAGAGAGATCACAAACACAGACAATCTGTAGAAGCAAATTCTCCTGGACCAGACAAGGGAGGCTTTGAAGCTTTGGAGCTGACAGCTCCTGAGGAACATCAAAATTCCCACTGGTGAGATGATTCAATCTCCAAAACACCCAAACCAGCCCGTCATTGTTTCAGATCTACCGCTACAACCCTTCAGCTCTTGGCTTACAATGAAGTGTGTGGTACCAGGAAATTGTCTGGGAAGAAATAGGGGCACAAAAACAATGCTGCTGAGTTTTATCTCCTTTTCTCAGTGGTCACGTGGCACCTATTTGGTGAGTTTAACTGAGAGGTTCTTATTTATGTCAGGGCTTTTTTTAAGAGCTGAAGAAGAATTTCATTTGAATAGCTGAAACATAGTGTTAAGGCCCAAAGGAGCTGCTCCGGGGTTCTTCCCAGGGATGTTAATTGAAGTTGTATTAGGTTTGAAAGCCTGAGTTACTGCTGAAGGGTGGCCTGAGCTGCCAAGCCTGGAGGCTTCACTGCCTGTCCTGGAAGATGTGGAGCTGATCCCTCGGCTCCAGCCCAGAGGATGAGAGTGCTGGGCCACCACACCCTCGGGCCACACTTTGATACAGAGAAACAACTTCATTGAGTCACCCAGAAAAATCCTAACATGAAGAAATGTAACATTTTGCTTTGATTAAGTACCCCATTTTGGTAATTCAAACCAAAAGTGTATTCCTTCTTCTCCCGGCCAAAGAGCAGGAGTGGGAGATCAAGATGGGGGATGGGAGAGGAAAGCACATCCCTAGTTTAACCTCCTTGGTCCCAAGGAGTAGCAGCAGCAGCCAGGCTCCTCACATCCCATGGCTGGGCTGCTCTGTGCCCAGCCTGGGCTGGCTTGGGATAATCCTTTGCTCCTGACAGCCTGCTTGCCTCTGCACGAGGAGAGGAGGAGCAACGATCACAGAATGCTTCAGGCCAGAAGGGACCACAGTCGGCCATCCAGTCCATCCTCCTGCTCAGGCAGGGTCTTCTAGAGCAAATAGCACGGGATTGTGTCCAGATGGTTCTGGAACATCACCAGGAGGTAGACTCCACACCCTCTCTGGGAAAAAAACCCCAAATCATTCAGTGTTTGGTAGCACAGGGGGTGTGCTGGCTCAGAGTCTACAGGGCTCTGCCTGGGGAAGGGGCAGGACACGTTCCCCACTCTGGAACACAAGGTCTGGAGTGCTCTCCCTGCCTGGAATTAGAGGGAGTTAAAAGCAGCAGCTCATGTATTATTGAAACAGCAAAGTATTGCCTGCAGGAGGGCAATTTTTTTGGAAATATCAACCTCATTCCTATATCCTGACCAGAATCCAATTCTGGTTTTTAAAGAAGTGTTAAGTTCCCCATGGATGCTCATAGAGGTTCACAAGGTGCTTTTCAACACCTGAAATCCAAGCTAAACCCACCACAAACAACTCTGTTTAAGAAGTGAGTGCAGCCTCTGTTTTGCTTCTAAATGAAAATCCAAGTTAAACAACCTGAAGGTACAAAGATATCGACATACCCTCACCTTAAGGAGGGTTGTATAGGGAACTTGAAGATGTTTCCAGAACAATCAACCTATTTAACTTAAACGTAGTACTGAAACATGAGCTGTGAAAACAGTAATATTATCCATGAAGACTTCATAGTTTCTTTGTCCTCACAGTCTTCACATTGCACCATGTAACCCACATCCCCTCTTCCTCCAGGCTCATCTGTTTGCTCATGTGTGAGCTGAAGACACTCTCAACTCTAAAACACTGATCTTACAAGCTCAGTCTAGTAAATGTGGCTAACTAAACCTTGTTGCTAGAGAAACTAAAACCAAGCAAAGGGACATGTGGCTTAATTAAAGGTGCCATCCCAGCTCTTAGAGGAGGCAGGGCAACGGTGTGGTGACTCAGCCTGAGCCATGGGCTGTATGGGGGGAGGACAGCGCCTCAGCTCTGGAGCAAGCCGGGTGAGACCCAAGACACAAACCAGTCCCTGTTTTTCTGTGGGAACTTATTAAAAACCTTTACAGAGACCTACAGAGGAACTGCCTTGTGTTTCCATGAGCTTCTGGTGTGGATACTCAGAAGTATCTCTGAGCTCTTTCACCATGTTTCTCTGGTTTCAATCCATGGCACTACAGCCAACTTCCACCCCCACATCTGGTCCTCACCTGGTTGCTCTGGCTCCATATCTCCTGTTGCAAGAACCTTGCTGATCCAGCTTCAGCCGCCTCTTCCTTTCCCAAGGGGAGCTTTGCCCCTGCCTCTGTGCTGCCCTATTGATGGGAGCTGCCCCAGCCCCCTCACAGCAAACAGCATCCCTGAATGGATGGCTCCACACCTTCCCTGCCTCTAAGGCATGAGAGAAGTTTGGACACTGTGTATGATGTTATGAAAAGCTGAACGACCAACCCATTCCTTGGAACCTGGGGCAGTTACCAGGGAAGCAGTCTGCACCCTGCTTGGGATCTGCTGCTCGGGATGCAAATGCTGCTCAAGCTTTATATTAACACACAGCTCTTGCCATCTCCCAGCCACCCTGATCCCCCCGAGCCGATATCAGATATCACCAGGAGCAGAGACAGCGGCATATTCTGCTCTCCAAAGACAGAACTCCACACGACAAAGCTGTTGTCTGCACGTGGATCTTCAGCACCAGCCCAGCAGCCGGACCCCAGGTGATGCTCAGGCTGAAACAGCCAGCATAGATCCATGGAAGGCAGATGGGGCTGGAGGCTCTCGCGGGCTCACTGCCCTGTGCAGAGCATGGCCCAACACCAGGGGCACAGGACACCAGCTGCAGCCTCCTCTGCCCACTCCACCCCAGGCGGCAGCTCCCCACACTCCAGGGAGCAGCTCCCCTAGACCTCCCACACCATCCCCATGCTGTCTTCACACCTGGATCTGAACGGATCGCATTCACAGATGAATTACTTTCATCAACTATTCAATACTTGTCTGCTCTGGGTTTTTCCCCTGATTTAACAGTTGTGTAGTGTCTCGTCTTGGACTGTGCACATTAAAACCAGTTCTGCTCTGGCCTAACCCCTGTCTAGCAAAGAAAAGTGTCAGACCCTGTAATGTCCAGCCATACAATAGGGGTTTTTCAATAAAGATTCTCCTTATTTAAAAAGAAAAAGCAAAACCATCCAGACTCGGTGTTTGCTCTGGGACCAGCTAAAGTCAACGGTGAGGAACACACCTGCTATTCTTTGTTTCCTCCTGAAGCCTTTCAGAGCAGTGTGTTATATAAACGCAGCCTAAGGAGACTCCAGAAGGAGCCAGAGGGCTGCCACGTTGCCACAGCAACAGTGTGCAGGAGCAGCCGGAGCAGCTCCGGGCTGGGAGGGCTGCCCCATACCTTCCCAAAATGCTCGATCAGGATCTCGACCACGATGTTTTGGAACTTGATGTTCATCATCGCTGCCACAGTGTCCTCCTGCGCTCGCATGAGAGTTGGCCCGAAGATCACCCCCATGTTGGACGGTGACATCAGGTTCTCCCGGCTGTGCTCACAGACACTGCAGAGATCAGGGGAAGGATGAGTAGGGTTTGGTTTGTTTTTTTCCAAACAGATCTTATTACAAGCCATAAAAAACCAGGATACAGTAAGAATCAGTCCTTCAATTTTCTTCATTGTGTTTCAGGAGAACTTGTTTCCTGGCAGAGACAAACACAGTTCTAGCTCTGACATGCACATTTGGCTTGGACAGCTGCTGGGGAGAGCAGCGTGCTGACAGTATTTTCATTTGATCCCTTCCCAGTCCCAGCTCCGCTTTAACTCTGCAATCAAAAGTCATCTGCACAACACATACACAAAAGGACTCAACAAAGGAATCATTTAAATCCTATATCCTATTTATCCAGAACTAACTTCTGGCTTTAATATTCCTTCTCTCTGAAGGAAGACGACTAAAGGTAGGCAGCACATTTCAGTGGTTTCCAATAAATCTCTGCATAGCATCTGTTCTCTGAGAGACCCCAGTTCCACAGGGCAGAGTTCTGCCTGCCCAGCAGTCCCCCAGCTCTGGAAGAGGATGAAGCCTGCGGGCCAGCCCTAGACATTGGCTGCAATACAAACCATGCAAGTGGGCACTGCCTCAGCCAGAACTGGACCTGAGGAGAGACTGATGCTGACATGTGATGAACTCTGGGTTTGCCCTGTAGCTCTGACCTTAGAGGGTTCTGTCCCCAGGGGGAGACTGAACAGAATTAAAAGTAAACACTTTAAGGAATAAACTCAGTGACCACAAGCATGACACCAGCCTCACAGGGCACTTGGTGCATTCACGGTGCACACCAGGCACTTGGCTCAGCCTCGCACACAGAAAGGCTCCTGAAACCATACAGACAGGTGACTGAAAGGCTGAAACCAGCTCACAGGCAGGGTCCCCCAAGCACCCCCTTGAGGGACCATGGCACTGGGGCATGGCACTCCCCTTCATGTGTCAACGTGACAGTGCCAGGTCAGCCCTGCTGATGGAAACAGTCCAGGTTCGAAAACAGCTTCTCCAAAACAATTCCTGGAGCCCAAACCATTGCCCCTGCCCACAAAGTCTTTGAGTTTGGAGTGACAGGGAGGCAGGAAAACCTCCATTCCCAGTGCAGTGTTGGTGCCATGATCATCAGTAACAGGGTCTTTCAGTGGCTCACAGGTGGAGCCACAGGTCACCGCGCAGTGCCACCAAGCACCCACTGCCAAATGCCTGTGCCAGAACCTGACCAACATGCTCATGTCTTCCTGCTGCTCCGAGGGCTGAGGACATCGATGCACAGAGCTGAAGATAAAACCAAAGCTCCACATGCAGCCCATAGGCACAGGTCCCACAGCCATTCCCGAACCCCAGACCTAACATTCCTGTTACCTGGAGCAAGAGGTGAGATTTACAGCCCTGCTCTCAAGAGGGTTTTTTGATTTTAAAATAATTCCCTGCTCTGTGCGTGTCAGAAAGGGGTGGAAGGGGCAATCAGAAAGAGAAGCATCACTTCATGCAGAGGGCAGCAAGGATAATCACCTTATTTGTGCAGTCCATGTGGAAATTCCCAAGGAGGCTGTGGTGGATACAATTTTGCAAACCTAACCCCAAAAATGGCTTGCTCTGCTGATTCCATTATTCCCTTTCTTTGGTTTTAGAGGAAAACATCTGCTTACTTGACGAGGTGCTGGATGAGGAGCTCTAACATCTCCCTGTTCTTGTCAGGCAGTTTATACACCAGTGCATGAATAGCTCCCAGCCTGTAATCCAGGTTCTCGGACTCTGGAAAGTGGTAACACAAAGAAGAGTTTCTGCCCACCACTTTCAAGGTAAATACACCAGGGAAAGATAAAACCAAAGGAAACCTGGGGGAGCTGTTCTCTGTGCAGTGTGAGAGGGAGAGGGAGCAGGGGGAAGTGAGACTTTACAACAACAGGGTGAACACTGGGAAAACAACATGAAGTAGAAAGAGAAAGAAATGGAACTTGAAAAGGAGCTCAGGGATGCGCTCTGAAAGAGGCTGGGCATGGGCAGGACCTCCCCTTCACACCCTCACCCCGCACACCTGGGAGCACATGGCCCCTCTCTGGTGTTTATCAGCCCAGAGAGTTCTAACAGTGACCACCACCTAAAATATCCTGCAGGGAAAAAACCTGATTCCCTGAACCAAAGAGGTCACCCTTGGAAGCATAAATAACCCAGAAACAATAAAATATTCAGTGTAAGAAGAATGGTTTGGGATCTAGTGGCTGGGAAGCTCAATGCTGCAAGTTTCCAAGGGAGGGCAGTGAAGGGATCAGGGTCCTCCCCAGACATCATGGACTTAACCAGTTCTGAAACTAATAAATCCTGGGCTTTATTGAGCACCATCAGCAGGTGGTGGAACATTTCCCTTTCCAAGAAAGAATGGGTGTTACTCATTCTTCAGGGAGCCACATGGAGGAGAGGTGGCCCCTCCCCTCCCATTGACTTCCAGGAGGCACCAGGGAGTGAGGGACACTCTAATGCCACGTATTTCTGAACGCCAGCGCTCCCATGCTGAGAGCAATGACCTCCTTCCATCCCTTTGTCTCCCTCACAGGGCACTGGCTCCCAACATGCTCTGAGGATGCAGCCAGTTCACAACTGTCATGGCTTCTCTGCAATGGCCACGATGAGGGGACAGCGGAGGACGGACCAGCTCAGCCCACATGAGGGCCTGGCAATACACCTGTGCTTCCTGGCCGACTCCTGCTATTCCTGGCTCAATCCCAAGACCTACAGCAGAGAAATGTCTTTCATGTACTGGTAGACGCTTTGGATTCAACATCCCAGGACAAATTTCACGACCTAAAGGGAGCACCTATCTGTGTGCTACCTGTGTGGCAACAGCACATCCCATGCCCTCATGGGTTTTAAAATAAATATATCAATACTATAGGGTAATAGTTCTAGCAGGACTGTTGTGCTGCTCTCAGGTGAGTGACGTACCCTGGCTCTCCAGACCCTCTGAGAGCATGAAACCCTGTTCAAAGAAAGGGCACTGCAGCAGCAAAGGAAAGAAGGAAAATCCACCTCCCCTGCATAGGTAAGCACTTCTAAAGGAGGGTCAGTGCTCTTTGTACAGGGGAAGCAGCCGGATGCCACGGAACTGGGCTGGCAGAGCTCTGCTAAGTGATTTTGATGGACCCTCTCTGGGGAGAGCAGGACCAGGGACCACCAATGGGGAAGCTGTGGCACTTACTGGCAGCCAGGACCAGCTCTTTGTGGAGCTTGTATGTCATGACGGGTTCAGACAGGTTCCTGCAACAAGCAGAAAGCAAACTGAGTTCAGCAGGGCAGCATGACCCGCTCGTCACCGATCCTGGACCGACGGGAAACCGGCTGGTCCCTCAGTGCCACCACAGCGGCATCTCCCCCCTCAGGCAGTATCCCTGGAACAGCTCACCCCATGGCATGGGGGCATTCTGCAACACCCATATTTATCAAAATCCATTCCTCTTCCCCAAGCTTTCGTGACTTTGCCCTTTCCAACAGCCAGACGGAAACATCTGGCAAATTACTCCACTTTTCACCTGAATCAGCCCCAAGCTCCTTTGCCCCCTTGGGGCAGGGGTGACCTGCAGTGCTACCTGAGATAGAACTTCAGTGAGCTGGTAATGGTCTTGATGTCCCAATCCCCACTCTGGAGATCCACGTCCCCGGGGCATTTCGGATCTGGAGGAAAAACAAAATGGCTTTAAAATAAGGTTCATTTAGAGGTTGCTTATAAATAGTCTGCTCTGGTGGGGTTTCCCCTCGAGACACATGAAGCCACAGCAGCAGACAAAGAGAGCTCCTGATTCCCATGGCTGGGAAAAGCAGAACAACAGCACCAGTGTCAGGATTTTGGAGAGGTTGGAGAGCAGTGCTAATGAGGGATGAGAAGAGAAGCAGAAGATAAAATTTAAGCAGTGCTGAAAAGTCAGTGAGGTTCTCTAAAGTTTGTTTTTTCCCAAGCCTGGCAGAAACAACACATTTCAACAGGCCCAAGACAAGCTTTCTGACATCCATAGTAATCTGAGCGCCAGCTCCATTCCCTCCTTTGCTCCCCTGAATGCTGTTCTGGAAGCATTCCCTCTCGCTGCATGGAGAGGAAGGAGCTCAGGGGAGGCCCAGCAGTGTGGAAGTACAGTTTGCTCCTACCCACCCTCACTGAACAACCACATCATGTCTCTGGTGCCATGAAGTGAAGGATGTGGTTGTAGGATGGGGGGCAGCTAGACTAAAAAAATAAACAGCAGAATTTATTTTTAAAAAGAAATAGGACTAGAAACAAACAAACAAACAAAAATCTAACTCCTTAGAGCAGTTCAGGTTGAAATCGTGCTGCAGCAGTTATTTCTGTGGTGTTGGACTTTCCATTGTGCATTCGTACCCAGTGGGGTGGTGAGTGGTTATCCAGGCTATGCAGATAAACCAAACAAAAAGCCACTCACTGGTGCGGTTTGGAGGAGAAAACCACAGAGCTGCTCACAGGGAGGGTGAGAATTAAGCAGCAATAAAACTTGAGTCTCAGCAATGAGTCACAGGCGAGTGGAGCCAGGCAGCTGCCCCAAGTCATGGCTCCGTGAGAACTGGGCACAGCCAGATGCCAGCACAAACCAGCGTCTTAATAAACAACATCCAGAGCAGAAGCAATAGAAAGCAACAGCCAAAGGCTTTGAATGCTGCATTAACATCAGATGTCGGAGCTGCGGCGAGCCTGAGGCACCCAGGTAAACACACCCCCTGCCCTGTGCTCCAGCCCTCTGGCAGGGCTGCAGAGAATGGCTCAGCCCTGGGCACACAGGGATGGAGCCCAGGGCTCACCCGAGGGGCTCGCAGGTGACTACGGCGTCAGGGCACGATGGCCTCAGCCAGGTCCCAGCCTGGGAGCACCTGTCCCAGCACGGAGCTGTGCTGCTGAGCCCCACAACCTGCTGAGGGAGTCTCCTATAAAGCCTGCCCCCAGCTGCCATGTTTCTGTGACAGACAGATCCAGTCACAGGCAGGCTCACAGCAGGAATGCATCCATTGACTTCTTAACAGGTACACTGACTCCTTAATGCACCCACTGAGGTGGCCCCATCCTGCCAGGGAAAAACCTTACACCAGGATGGAGACTGCCCTGCAGAGGCCGCCTCCCCAGTGCAGCTCACTGTGTTATCCCAGTCCAGCTCACTGTGTTATCCCAGTCCAGCTCACAAAGAGGGGAAAAAGCCCTGGAAAGGGAGGGACTCAGAGGGGTTGCAGGGACCAGAACCCACACCGGACATTTCTTCCTGTGGTATCCGATCCTCTCTGTCTCTCCCCAACAATTCCAAACCGGGCAGGGTAATTGCATGGAATAATTAATTCTTACCAAAAAAGGCATTCAGCAACTTCTGCACCTGGATATTGCTGCCAACAGTCCGGTACACACCCTCCGTGGTGATTCCTAAGAGGAGAAAGCCAGAAGCATCAGCCAAGGTCTTCCTGCTGGTTGGAAGTCCCAAAGCCCCATCTAGTGGAACTGCTCTCCCTGCTGCCGGGCTCTGTCCCACACCCCGGGCTCTGCGGGACCACATCACGGTCAGCCAGTGCATGGGATGTACCAGCCCAAACATGCCATTTCTGGGGGGGCAATTTTAACATGAATTTGCTCAAACCCAGAGAGAAGACAAACACATCGAAGTGGATTCTGAAAACACTGGCCAGTGTTGGGACAGGCAGAGCCACTATCTTTCCCAGCTCTGTGAGCAGGGCCTTTGTCATGCCCACTCCAGCAGGCCTTGGCTGCCACAGCCCCAGAGGTTCTGGAGATGAACCCAGCCACCATTCCCTTCAGCAGCAGTTCTGAGGGATTCACCCTACTCCTCCAGCCCATTCTGCCGAAGTTCACTGGATGTTCACTGGTGCAGGCTGGGTGACACGGGACAGCCCAGAGGATGAGCTGCCTCCCCTCAGCCTGCTTCTGCCCTGTGGCTTCACAGACTGGGGCTGAACCCTGTACCCTCCTCAGCTCTGCCTGGCCCCCAGCATGGGCTGTCAGAGCTGTTCTCCTGATGCCCAACAGTGGGCGTGCTTAGAGCCAGAACTGAGAAAACCAGGAGTGAAAACAGCGTAAAGGTGAAAGTTCAATCCCAACCAAATTTGGCATGATGACATTCCAGACTACACAGGATTTCTGTTCCTGAAGAACAAGCATTCTTCAGCGGAAAGCCAAGGTCCCATGTCAGCAACTAACGAGCACTCTGCTACAGGAACTACCAGGTGCCTTGAGGCCACGGGAAGCAGGGCCAGGCCGGCAGCACCTCCCGACAGCAGGGCGAGCTCCTCACCTTTCGTCTCCACCGCGTTGATGCACTTCCGAACAAACTTGAAGCCGACCTCGTTCAGCTCCACTGTTTTGGACAAGGAAGCCATGTTAGCTGCCTGAGCACCCCTGGGAACCCCTGGGACACCCCCAGCTCCAGCTCCAGCCCCTCTTGGCACCCCAAGCTGCAGTGCCCCAGCTCACAGATACGGTCACACCTGCACCCGCATCCCGTACATCCTTCCAGGAAAACATCAGCATTCTGTACATCCTGACAAGCAGGTATTAGTTTCATATGTTCTCCCATTTCCCCTCGAATTTATTTCGAGTTGCAGCACTGCTCCCTATCCCCTCTCTGTCTTTAATAACAGCAGTGTAAATGAGGTCCTGCCACACGTGAATTTTGTCTGATAAGGACTTGATTAATCACTTCCAGAGCAAAATTTGCAGTTGAAGCTCTTCCCCATCATGCAATCATATATTTTCTGTTTATCTGCATAACTACAATTAAAAAGCAAAATGAACCCAGCTTGATGTGCTGAGGAAAGAAGAACACAGGGCTTGTTCCAACCAACTATCCACAGTCCAGCTCTAGGCCTGTCCCTTTTTAACTTAAAACAACATTTTGCTGGAAAAAACAGCCACAGGATATATCTGGATCAACCCCAGTCCAGCACAGGCTGTGCTGGAGAATCCTATGGGATCCCTGCATTTTCAGCAGGTTGTTTGTACTGGTTCTTTCTGCTCTGAGCAACAACACCTCCAAGCTCAGATGCTTCTTAGTCTTACCACAGGAATCAGCACAGACCCCCTCGGTGCTTGATACCGAGGGCTGTGATATCACTGGAACACTTAGCAGTTCTAATCTATTAAAAATAGAGAGTGTTTATTTAGTGAAACCCTGAGTCACACTCCTCCCAGTGTGCAACGTGAACACGGCTGCACAGCAGGTCTGTGCTCATGGCCCTGTGCTCATTAGAGCCAGCTAATTACAGTGCTGATAAAGTGAGCTCAGAGACAGAATGCAGGTTTCACCCAACTAATGAGGCCTGGAGTGTTCCCAGGCTCCCAAGGTACACCTCATTGGCGAGAGGGGGGACATGGGACACGGTGGTGGGTGGGACTTCCAGGGAACTAAATGCCACCTCTATTGCCCTATTACTATCTTTGCTAAGGGACATATCCTCAGAATCTCCCATTGATCTCTTCCCCTCTGTTACGCTGGGGTTTGGAGGTGCAAATTGAACCCCACATCCCACTACTCCTGGCTAAACAAAAACTGCTCATTGCATCAATAACTTCTACTGTCTGCAACCCGTTCTTATCTGGGCTCAGTGCCAGACACTGTGATGCAAGGACAGAAGTGACGCTGCCACCACAGAGGGGGGACACAGCTACTTGGCAGCAATGGAGTATGTGCAACAAAAACCCTGCCCAGCCTCTGGACATCTCCGGGAGCCCAGATAAAGGTAACAGAAGTGACTCACTTTCTTCCTGCTTCGTGATGGGACTGTGGTAGATCTGAAAAAGGGAGAGGGAATGGGTGAGGGAGAAACAAAAACATCATCAGCATGATTTGGTACTTATTTCTGAAAGAAAATGCAGCACTCAATAAATCACCCACAGATTACCCAGAAATTACCCATAAATCACCCATAAACCACACACAGATCACCCATAAATCATCCATAGATCACCCAGAGCCAATCGCAGCCAAAAGGACAATGTCCCATAGAAATGTCATTTTACAATTAAGCAAGATCCCATTATTTGCACACAAAGGAGTTTTTGATGCCTCCCTGCACTTCCTTGGGGCACCTGTTGCTAGGGAAATTATCTGTTCTGCAGGCAAACTGCAGGGCTCTGAGCTTTGCTGAAGGAAGGAAGGAAGGAAAGGAAGGAAGGAAACCCCAGTAGGCACAGAAAGGTGGGAGAATGTGGGTGCAGGGTGGGCAGCCCCACCTTTCCAAAGGCTGCTCAGAGCAGGGACAGACAAAACATCAGCTCTGGCAGGCAGTGAGGAGCAAGAATGGGAGCATCCCAGTGTGGGAAATGACATGCTTTATGTGGAGTGGAAAAAGTCCTGTCAGAAATGGACTAGTAAAGAGAATGAAGAGAACAGCCTAAATGCTGTAAAGTCAGAAGTTTTTAATGTTGTTTAACTTGTTTCAATATGGCCTTTTGTATGTTTTTTGCTAAGTCACAGCTTCTTCTTCCCAAAATGTTTTTAGGAAACTGTTATCTCTACTTAGGAATGTGCTGGGAAGATATCTAGAAGTTTTCTTATTGGCCTTTATTAACCCTTTCCTATTGGATGTTAACCCTTACTTGTTATTGGTGGATTCTGTAAACTTTTAGGGTTTTCTATTGGTGTTTTTCTGATCCCCCTGAAGCCTATATATGACCCCTTCACCACAATAAATCTCTCTCTTGCTCTCTTCTCTCCTCTGGTCTGTGTGGGTCTGTGCTGGGCTCCCTGGGGCCAGGCGGAAGGGGGGCAGTGGGGGAGCATTCACCCACCAGGTGATGAGCTGATCACTCAAATCCCAGCCTTGGAAAGGCTAGTCCTCAGGCGGGCTGGCACAGCCAGGGAACACCTCGAGATTTAGGGAGGAAACCCAAAATCCCCAGAGGGAGCTGTGCCGAGGGAACAGCACGGAGTCCAGTCAAGGCCATGATCTACCGGCAAGTACCAGTGGAAAAGCAGGAGGGGCACAGAGCAGGGGCCGTGTCCCTGCGTGTCCCCCGCACCCGCCGGCAGAGGACACTGCTCGACAGCACATTCCAGCTGGGAACAGCTCCGGGAACACTCACTGGCTCCTTCCCGTCCATCGCCTCCATCCACAGCCTTCGGTTGGCTTCCGAGAGCGCCTGCAGCGTGATGGTCCCGGACCTGCGTGGAATTCCCCCAGGGATAGGCAGAGAAAGGAAGAAAAGTTGTTTTTAATAGACAGCAAAGAGGGTTTTGCTCCAGGCCCACGGGGTTTGGGGCCACCGGAACACAAAGCCTCTCACCTTTCATTAGTTTCAATGTCAAAACAAAACCTTTTGTCTATGGAGTCAGTCTTTCTCCTAACGCAGGATTTCAGGGTCAGGTCCAAGGTGCCCTAAGAGAGAACATGAAAGCCAAGGTGAGAGGACAGAAACAAACACAGGAGACGATTTCGGGTTGCTCAGCGCCCTGCAGCTCCAGCACAGCACAGCACTGCCCACAGAAGTCCTGAGAGTCCAACAGCAGTACCAGGAGCACAGGAGGCCCTCCTTCCACCAACACAGGCAGGGATCAGAGGCTCTGTGCTCCAGGCTTCCTCTCCTCAGCCACAGAACATTCTGGACTTCACAGCACTACCCCACACACCAGCACTGTGCCTCTACAGCGCTGGAACGCTGCTCCAGCAAACCTGGTGAGGCAGTCCCTGGAGTCTCAGGCCAGAACCACGCTCCCCTGTGATCTGACACAGCCAGGTCCTAATTTTTATCCGGGCTAATCATCAGCACCGATTACCCACAACACTGATGGTCATTGATGGCTTTACACAAACACCATGTGGCAAAGGGACATTTCCTGACCCCACCTAGAGCAGGTGTGCTCTGAAGAGGTGGCACTGTGGGCTCAGTCCTGGCTCTGGGTGTTCATGTCCCTGTGCTCTGCAGCACAGTCAATTCATCATGTCATCAGGAAGTTCTGTGGCCAGCTGTGACCTGACGCTGCAGATTCCCAGACTGCCAGTTTGGGAAATGCACTAATTTACACGTTTCCAAGCCCTTACCTGCAGTAATTGGCCTTCTTAGACATGCTTATGGCATAGGTGACAACAAATCTCTCCAGACAATAGTTTGGATGTTTCTATGCCCAGGTCTCTGCCAAGGACTTGCAAAACATCTATTTTATTTTCCTGCTGCAGTGTGCAGCATGCTGCCAAGAACAGACCATGAGCTCATGCACTGGAGCACACACCGGGCTGGGAAGGCCCTGGGGACCCACTCCATGGCAGAGGAGGGTGGGGGATTCAGCTGGAGGCACTGGCTGTGCTCCATCCTCCCACCCCTTCCCTGTCACGAGGAGGGACCGAGGGAACTCCCAAACTTTGAGCACTTTGTGAAAAGCAGCAGTTCCCCAAATCACTGCCTTAGTGCAGTTTGGAGCTGCACTGCTGCCCTCCCCTCCTCTCCTAACACTGTCCCAGTCCCACAGAACCAGTGCCGAGAGCAGAACGCAAACCACAAATCAGTGCTGTGAGCACATGCGGAGGCAGGGAAATGCTGTGTTTGGACGCAGTAACTCCTGTAGCAACTTGAGTCATATAAGCACTTCAGCGGCTGCCAGAGGGCTCGGGAAGCCCAGGCTGCAGCTCAGAGAGCTTGTGCATGGGGAAGGATTAACATCAGCTGGTCTAGAGAAGCACAAGTTTCACCCCAGACCGAACTCGTGGGTCAGCACTGCCCAGTACCGCTCATGTCACATGGACCCGCGTCCCGCCGCCAAACCCTGCTGGGCCTCAGCTCCCAGGGACAGAGAGGGGTGAGACCTCTCCTCACAGAGGTGGCTCTTTCAGGTGACAACAAACCGCCCTGTGTGGACAAGGCAGAGAGGGGACGGAGCCTCCCCTCTGCTCCGTGCCCAGGAGCCCGTCCACAGGCGCTGCCTCAGGCCCAGCCTGCGGCCGGCATGGCTGGAGCAGCGGCACTGCCGGACACTGCTCCCAGGACACTGCTCCCGGGACACTGCTCCCGGGACACTGCTCCCGGGACACTGCTCCCGGGACACTGCTCCCACGGCGGGGCTGGCGGCTGCTCCCTGCACGTGGCACCTGCATGGCTGTCACGGGAAGGGATGCCATGGGAGAGGGGAAGGTGAGACCCCATGGCTGGGCCAGTGTTTGCAGACATCCAACTCACTTGCTTAGCTCCAGGCTTCTGGTCTGTGGGTGTCATCCGTAAGGTTTTTGCCTCCTTTTCATATTGGCAGTAATACTTCACCCAGGAGATGCCCAGCGCCCCTGCGGAACACACGAGAGGCTGGAGTCAGGGACAGGGCTGTACCTGGACACAGCTGGCAAGGCATGGCTGGTGCTTCCCATGTCCTCCCTTCTCTGGGAATGGACAATGACAGCCCTGTGGGAACACCTCCCTCACCAGTGTCTCCATGGGCAAGAGCCAGGAGGAGCAGGAGGAGCAGAAGAATAGGAGGAGAGGAGGAGCAAAGGAGAGGAGGAGCAAAAGAGACGAGGAGCAGGAGGAGGAGAGAAGTTAGAGGAAGGAGAAGCAGGAGGAGAGGAGGAGCAGAAGGAGAGGAGTGTGGGGCAGCCACTGCCTCCAGCGCCCTCCCAACGTGCTGCTGGTGAAAGGGCGTTTGTGGAACTCTGGGCACAAGCCAGGCTGGTTTGGCCAAGCCTAGCCAAGACCTCCACTGGCAGGATCCTACGTGTCCTGAATGCTTGTTCCACACACACCACTACTTTTTCATGTTGGTGAAAACTCAGTAATAATGAAAACAGCAGTTTTTAAATACTCTGAAGTTCCTATCTCTATCACACTGGATTTATTGTCACTTTTCTCTGTTGTCTTACCTGCACTCCTTTACAGGAAATACTTCAAGTGGTATTTTTTCTGTAATTTGCTTTTAAGTTGCAGTTGTCTGGAGGAACAACTCTTTATACTCAATTTATATGGAAACATAAACAGAGGTAGCAAATAGCCGCTGGCCTGCAGGAACATGCCATGGGGTCTAAATTACTGTGTGTGTTTTCTTCTAAAAGCAGGACGAACAGACATAAAAATACATTATAAATAGATTTGTATATATCATTAAAAATTAACTGCTCACAAAGTTGTCTGTAGCCTCAGAGGCCACAGCTCTGCGCAGATTCGTGTCCCCTGAACATTCCTGCTGCATGGTCATGGAGAGCTGCAGCCAGAATTTGGAAAAAGCTGAATTTGGTCTGAATTTGGCTCAGAATCACAAGTTTCGCTCTCAGCAGCTTAACTCAGCACCAGTTCCCACCTCAGCTGGGCTCAGCTGCCTGCAGAGGCTGAGGCTGGGCAGGACACCAGACTCGTTCAGATAAAACACAACCCAGGCACAGTCGGCCAGAGCTCCGGAGTCATAAATCCCATCTCATCGGAGCCCAGGGCAACTAGCCCCATGCTGACAAGGCTCATGTGACCCAGAGAAAGCTCTGTGCCACCGCTGACAGAGCTGCCAGCTGGAGCTGCCAGTGCTTCCCTAGGCTATGCAGGCGGTGACACCTTGGGCACTGGCAGGACGTGATGCCCGTGCTCTGGCAGTGGTGTAACCCTGGACACCCTGTGTCTTGGCAGTGGTGACACCCAGTGCAGTGGGACTGGCCTGGGCTCGGGAGCTGAGTGCATCCCACAGCAGGGCTATGTCAGGGCAGCCCAGGCCTGCACAATCCCTAACACACCCAGGTGCATCCCAAAGCCATTACATTTCTCCTGAGTGTAGAGGTAGCCCTCAATGGTCGGCTGCCCAGGGAGCTTGCAGGTTAGGGGCGCTTCCTTCATCCTCTTCTTCAGGTCTTCCAGCTCCTCCCGCGTGCTGGAAAAGTGATTCCTTGTCTGGTAAGAGAAAACAAATAGAAGCACATTTGAACATGAGCAAAGAGCGAGGTGCAAGTATTCCTGGATAAATCTGAGGTGCTCTGGCAGAAATGAATTGGTCCCCAAGAAACAAAATTTGGAAGCCACTCCACAAATCCTCATGGAAACTCTGGCTATGAGAAGCACTGGGCTCTTAGAGATAATTGAAGAGGAAAGGTTTGACACAAGGTTTGACACACGGTGCATAGAGATGGTGCTGAGGAGGCACAGCTGGGAGGCTACTTGTTCCCTCAGTAAAAGAACCTCAGCCCATTTCAGGGCTGGGTGGAACAGAGGCAGCACCTGAGATTCTCCTGGCACCATTGTTCAGGTGACAGGTGTGTTCTCCTCCCAAAGGTATTGGTTCCTCAAAGGCTAATGTTACACTGCTTGCCAGGGGAGTCCTGTCAACACAGGGTACAAAATCCAGGCATTTTGATGGAACACCACTTGGACCAATTAATGAGCCAGCAGCAAACCCAGCTTGGCTCAGCTTTATGGCTGTTGTTCCACAGGAATGAGGGCCAGCAAGGAAACCATGAGGATAAAGGAAACAGGACACGGATATTTTACCCCACAAGCACACCTGGCCAGCAGAAGAGCTTACCAAAGCATGTAGTAAGCATGTAGTAAGCCAGTACAATTAGGATCAAGGTTTGTTTATGCACCAGGTTAAATGATGCGGCTGCAACAGCCCCTCCCAGACAGAGAAAACACTCTCATAGACCTGCGGACTCTCCTGTGCAGGAGAGGGGAAAACGCATGTCAGCTGAGAAGGAAATAACTGTATCTGCAACCTCCTCCAGTGGAAACATGGCCAGGCTGCTTGGGTGGAAAGGCCTTGCCATCAGAGGCATATAAATCCAAATGAGAACAGAAGTCCCATGGAAAAGTCCTGCAGCTGGGCAGGGACTCACATTCTGCAGGCTGAGCTGAAGCTGCTGCTTGTAAGGGAGAAAATCCTGCGTCAGCTCCACTGTCAGATTGTTGTAAGTGAAGAGGCTGTGGAGAAACGCCAGCACCTGCAACGAGGGAAAGGGCAGACTGAACTTCTGTATTTCTAATTGGAAGAAGGATGGACAGACAGATGGGTTTCAGAAATCACAATTATTTTTTCCTTACAACTTTGGAGTGATGCCAGCTTTGGCATGACTTATCAAACACAGTGTCCCTAAAGCCCACACTACCACCCACACATCTGTCTGAATAAAACACTGCCAGAATGAAAGACCCTGCGGGGAGACCCAGAGCAGATCTGGAGAGTGCACATCCACAAAATCCACGTGATCCCACCACACCTGGCACCTGGGCAGAGCCACCACCCAGGTCCCTGTACTCAGCCACAGGCTGGGAGCACCGCAGGCCAGGCCGTGGCAGGTGAGCAGAGCAGGTAACACATCAGCACATCTGAGCACCAGCCAATGAGGTTGAGAGAAAAGAAAGCTCCTACCGGCTCCACAATACTGAATTTCTTGCTTTCTTGTACTTCCTGGATCTGGTACACATACTCCAGGGAGGACTCAAAGAAATTGTGTCTCTCTTTGTCCACCTGAAGGTCAGCCTGGAAGAAGGAAGGAGAGGTGGAAAAAGAAAATACATCACATGTATTTTTACAATACCTGAGTCACTTTTGTCTGTCAGCCCACAGATAGCTTTATCCTCACTATAAACAGCCTGCCAGGTCTCCTGTCCAGGTTTGAACTGGGACATTGGATATTCTTCTCAGTTTGCCTATTTCTGCCTCCCTTTCATTATTTTAGCACAAGCCCCTTCTCCACCAGCAGCCCTGGGAGGACAAGGCCACTGTCACCATCCTCTTGCCTGACTCTATCTGCAACCTGGAGCCAGCAATTCCGGAGCTGCAGCAGGGCAGGACCACAGCACACATCTCCTCTGCCTGCCCCTACGGCCACCTAAAAGCACCAGCAGCGAGGCAACACCAGGCCAGCAAAAGGAATAATAACTGGTTATCTCAGCCAGAGCGGTTCCCCATGTGAAAGGGTGGCCAGTCCCCAGCTGTGCCAGTGCCCCTGGTCGCTGTCCTACACCATGAGGGTGACAACAAGGTGACAATGCATAAAGCCAGTACCAGGATCCAACACACATGGGAGAACTATGAGCTTGATTTCCCTGGTCTCACCCAGAGAATCCAGGCTTTGCGTAGATTTAACTGATTATCAACTTCAACAGACTACTGGAAGGAACAATTCCCCCCACACTTTTTTTTAAGATCTAGAGCAGCTGGTGGTGTTGCTTCTGGACCCAACTCTGAAGGAAACTCCATACACACCTCCTGTAACTGGGATTCCTTCTTTTTGGAAGACAAATGCAGGTGGCGATCCAGCATAGAGTAAAACTTCTCACCATCCTTCTCAAACTTTTTCTTTCTTTCCTGCAGATGCAAGAGTGAAACAGAACCAGTTACTGGCATTTTCCAGATGAGAACATGTATCAACACCAAGATCCTTTATGCAATTCTGTATTCCCATAGACAAATTCTGGTCAACCCAGCCAGAACAGAAGGTCACTTCCCATTCACTCTGCTTTCACAGTCTGTTGCCTAACCTGGATGCAGTTACAACTCAGGACCCAGCTCTGGCAATACTCTGTGACACAAGAAGTATTTTGTCATGCCAGCATCGTGGCAAAAGCCCCCTAATGAGGTGGTTTTCCCCCTCTCAATCTCTTCTCACACATCAAAACCCTGTTCACCATCTGCTGATGTGCTCAGCTCAGAAACAACAGGGCAAAAACAGTCAGAAACACATCACGGTCAAGGAAAGGTTTGTTAGAGTTTGGCAATTTTCTCTTCTGAAGCTTTTACTGTGTGTTTCTGAAGAGTAGCAAAAGGAAAGCAGAAGCCTGTAAGGGCGACACGAGGGCAGGAAGTCCTCATCTCCCTGCCAGCAGTGGTGCAAAAAGAGCACAAATGATCAGGAGAAACCAGAGACACTCGAGAAGGAAGCCCTGAGAGCAGGCAGAGAGCAGCAGGGCTGAGGACCAGGATGTTGGCTCCTGCCTTACACTGACTGGGAAACCACAGAGGAATCAGAAATAAAGACACAATCATGAGTAGAGCCCAGGTTGACAAACAGCCACATCAGACGGCCATCAAATTCTGAACCATCAGGGATTGCTGAGAGGCAACTAAATTCCTAAAATCAGGAAATTCCAGCCTGGCAGCAGCCTCAGTGCCAGATTCAAGCAGCTGAGCACTGGTGTGTACATAACTGCAGGGTATATATAGGATGTCCAGATCCTCTGCCTGGCTTTGGAAAGCTCAAAAAGGTAGAAAGCAGAATTAGGAAATCCCAGCTTCCTGAGAATTAATGGTATTTTTCAATGCCTACCTCCTGAAAGCCCTGAAATCCTGTTCTCTTGCCCTCACTCAGAAATCCATGGATATGCAAACACACACCAGTGCCACCACAAATCAGAGCAGATGGACTCAGCCAGACTGGAGGGTACTAGGGATTTTCCTCATGCATTCAGTAGTGACTGCAGAGTTTGCAGCTTCCTCTGCCATGAAGTTTCGTTTCCCTATTCCACTTGCACAGACTACTCCGTTTGTCTGTTGGGATGTCCTACGTGGCAGAATGCCCCGGGGCTCCCAAAACCCACACCTGGGCTCAACATAGATGGCTCCCATTAACAGTAACAAGTGTTCCTGCCAGCTGCTTTTCTGGGAAAAGGAATTCTCACCTCACGAGAGTCCTGACTTGGCTGTTGGGAAAGCACAATTACCATGGGGAAATGCAGAGATACCAATCTGACTATTCCTGCCTAGATGTAACTGTCCAGAGTAGGGCAGGCTTAACCCAGCAAACCTCTTCATCCCAGCAATTACAACTTCTGCCCAGCAGCTCCTGGAATTACCAGATCCCTGAAGGGAAGTGCATCTTCTGGAATCACCCCCTGCAATATCGGGTAGTGTGACTCTGCGTTAGCAACTTCACGCCTCAGAATAGAGAGATCCACATCAAATCCAGAGGAGCAGAGAGTCCTCCAAGGGTGAATCCTAATTTAAGCAGCACTGCAGCTGTGGGGGCGAGGCCAGGAAGGACTGTCAAAACAAACTACCACCCTCGTGACTACCCCTGATCAGCAAACCCAAACCCAGCGCAGTGAAAGCGTTTGCGGAGCAGCAGTTCCTGTGTCTGTCTGTAAGGTCACACTCCTGGGCTGTCTGGGCCATTAATGCCCTGTCTAACACAGCCAGGAACTCGGCTTGTTTCCATGTCCATAACGAGGAGTCTCCAAACCCCAAGGCCACAGAAGTGCAGGGAAGGTCCAGTGCAGACTGTGGGGCTGCAGTCACACCATTCATGCCTCAGAGGAGATGGCTGTGCCAGCACCCGGTCCTGAAATCCCTTGGCTGTGGAAAGCAGACTTCAAACCCAACCAAGAGCTCAGCTATCCTCATCAGGCTGGCATGCAGAGGTGGTGGTGGCAGCACAGGGACAGTGCCAGCTCTGCTCCTCAGTGGAGCTGTGGGGAAGCAGCTGAGGGAGCAGCAGGAAAGGGGCTGAAGCCCAGTCCAGGTGTCCTGTCCTGCCTCTTGGTGCCAGAAAGCAGAACACACAGGGTGACTCAGCTGTTCCCACCCTGCAGAGAGGCCACCAGGGATGGCAGCCACACTCCAGGTCAGAGCTGAGACCAACCTCTCCTGCTCTCCAGCTGCTCACCTGTGCCAGGAGCGGCGGGAAAGCACGGGAAGAGGGAGCAGCTGCCCACCAGAGCCTGATGCTGCTGTGGCCAGGGATGGGGGAGCCTGCAGGCAGGGAATAGGCATGGGATGGGCAGGGGGACGTGCCTCTGGATGCAGCAGCCTGATGCAGCGCACGTGGCTCCTGGCTTGTCCCTAGGAGGGGTGACATGGCTGTGGGTGGCCATGGTGCTCACACAGACAGCCACAGGAACACGAGCCTTCAGCCACAGGGACACCACAAACCACCACGCAGCAGCTTTGCCACCAGCTTGCATGGGGCAGCTCCCTGTGGGAAAACACAGACGGTCCTGGGGTAGGGGGTCACCTCTGCGGGAAGAAAGATTGGTGAAAATGAAGGGAAATCCTGGTACAGCCAAGGAGCTCCTGCTGCAGCAGGAGCTGGGAAGCCAGACAGCAGCTCCTTTGGGGAGTGCCTCCTCCTCTGCCAGCGCCTGTGGCAGGCAGGGGCACACGGCTGCACTGGGGATATGGAACACTGAGCTCTTTCTGGGGATTGAAGGGATTGGGAATGATGTCCAAGATGGACACCATGTGAGAAAGGAGCACAGTGCAGCACAGCATTTTGGGCCACTAAGAAGGAGCCTGCCAATCATTCCCACTCTGGCTAATTAGCATAAAACTGAACAGCAGAAGGATGACCTACAAATCCCTCTGATTGCCAAGTCAAGGCTTCAACAGCTCGTCGGCTGCTGAACAGAGTGAGCCAAGACAAAAAACAACACAAAAAAACCACCCAGACTGAAGCAGAATCTGGAAACACGAGCATGAATTAGTTCCTCATGAATATTCAGCAAAGGGCAGCACCACCTTCTCATTAAGGTTTGCCACATCCAAGAGACACCCAATTTCCATTTATTGCTCACCAGAAGCAACCAAGCAGATCCCACAGGAGTGCAGGCAGGAGGGTGCTCTGAGAAAGCTCCACGCTTGGAGCTTTGGCAGATGCTGCTTTAACCAGGAATGAGCAGGAGCCCTCAGGAAAGCACTGCCTGCCTGGTCTGGCAGGTGATCCAGCTCCAGCGATGCCAGAACCCCTCTGCAGCCATCAGGTCCAGCTGACCAGGGGGGAAAAGGGGCAAAAGGACTTGCCAAAACTGGCCTTTAATCATTAGGTGCTAATTAGGATCCTCTGAAATTCCTGTCCTAGGAGAGGTGGAGTGAGTGGCAAGCAAGGAGCTCATCTCACAGGGCCACTCCTCTCCTTTGCCTGCTGGAAGGCCCCACCCACACCTGAGGGGTTCAGGTGGAGGGTCAGTGGGTGCAGGGACATCGTAACTCATTTTTGTGAGGCATCAGCAGTTAATACAAAAAAAGATAATTTCTAAAAAGTCAAGTTGAGGGGTGTAGAAAGAGCATTTCCATCAAACCACACTCAGTTTATCCTGGTGTTTTTCCCTCATCCACTGGTTTCTCTCAAATGCTCCTTAGGCCTTGCTACTGCAGAGATGAAAGCAAACAGAAGTTACTGTCCTCCCTTTCTTTTAAAATTATAATTAGTGAAATTAGTAATAGAATTAACTAAGTCCTTTGATGAATACATTGTCTCCCATGCAAGAACTTTTGACAAACACTGCAGCTATTCAGCATCCCTGAGCACAGTGAACATTCCTCCCGCCCTTACAGTGCATCCAAACCAGTTTTTTCCCCTCTGACTTTTTGGTTTGCTTTGTGTTTCTGCTTTTGTGTTTGGGTCTTCTTTTTTTAAAAAAAAAAAGCTGTCTCTTTTCAAGTGGAATTGGAATGAAACTTTCTATTCAAATCCTCCTCAACACAGTGAGTGCAGCCAGGCTCTTCCAAAAGTACTCCAGCCCCACAGGGAGGGAGGGACAGACTCCTCCGTGTGTGCTGGCTCCTTTCCACACTCACCCCCACCATAAACCCCCTCCAGCTCCTTGGCTTTCAAGCAGATGGAGGTGCCAGGGCTGAGAAATGGGTCAGCTCAGAGGGTCCCGGATCCTTGCTTTTATCTGTGACGTCTGCACATACAAATATCAATCAGCAAGCCACGGGGAGAGCAGTGATCCCACGGGGCTGTGGTAGGGGAAGGTGGCTGGAGGGGGTCCCAGTGACAGCCCAGGGGCTGCCCTGTGTGGGAGCACACCCTCTGCCCAAGCAGATTCCATTTGTCCGGGAAAGCGGGGGAATGCGGCCTCAGATGTGCTGGTCAGACTGACTGGCTGCACTCCAGCCAGAGGCATCACAAAGCCCCAATTCAAGGGCTCTTCCCTATCTGGCTCCAGCAGCTCACACAGGGAACAGAAAACATCTCACAGAAGGTGACGCTGCCAAAACACGGAAACGAAGCAGAGGGCACAAATTCCCTGTGTCATGTCTCCAGCCTGTCCCACAGCCCAGCCCTGGCCTCTGCCCCTGGTGTGGATCAGGGAGGTGAAGGAAGGCTCTGTGCCTGGAGCGATCCCTCAGGGTGCAGCCCACTGGCTCCGGGCCAGTGGAGGGGCACAGGCTCCTGCCAGGGAATCACTGGAGGTGAGGGTGAGGGGCTGGAGTGGCTGAGGCTCATTCCCAAACTCACAGTGCCTCCAGGCTGTGGGGCAGTGCTGGGAAGAGCAGAACCTCTGTGCATCCCTGTCGGCAGGGGCACACCCGGATCACGGCGGGTGCAAGGTGCTGCCCTGTGAGCTCCCAAATGGAGCACTGGGGTTGAGCCACAGCACAACCCTCTCTGCACCTTGTATTCCTCGCAAGAAACAAAACCCAAAGCCAAACCACGATGACCTCTGAGCCACCTGCCGGGACTCCCTGCCCGCTACCACCTCTCCAACTGCTCTGAGTAGTGTCCTGCCACTGCCACCACCTGACACCTCCACCCGGCGGGCCCTGTCTGTCTGCAGGGACCGAGGAAGTGCTGCAGGCTGCCAGGGGAATCTGTGTCAGCGCTCAGGTCCCCCCGCTGCCAGCACCGACCCCGCTGGGCACAGCCACTCTGGAGTGGGACACGGGATATGTGGCCCAGGGGTGGAGGCAGCTCAGTTCCCGGGGCACAGCATGCTCTGGGCTGGGGACAGAGGGGTCCTTACACACCGTAAGGGCTCCCTGGGAAGGAAACAGTCTGAGGGACACAAGACCAAGGGCTGTGGCTGCGGCTTCTCAGAGGGTTACACACACCCAGCCATGCAGGGAATGGCAAAGGGCAGGAGGGTGATCGAGTACCTCTTCTCAAACCCTGTATTTATTAAACGTCAAAGCCTCCAGATGGGCTGGGCTGAATCCAAGCCTCAAGTGTTCTCCAAAACATCTCCATTTCAGAGCTGGGTCAGAGCCAACCCCATTTCAAGCTGCTGCCGAGTAATGTGGAACCTGGATTTCTTGATAGCAGACAAGGGGAAAATGATCTTTTCTGCTCCAGATTTGTGCAGAATTTGCTTTTTACAGTTTGTTTCTTTAAAAGTTTGGTCCAACTGAAAGACTCATTAGATGCTTTATGTAAATATTTCATAACAAATGCCCTATGACTATAATCAGGTTCTGCCTGTCAGCTTCTGCTGCTCTCCCCTCTTCCCTCCCTTCCTCCATCCCACCCTTCCTCCCCCTCTACCACACACTTCTCTGCAGAAAGTATTTTATTCTCAGTAGCACTGACTGAACAAAGGGGAGAGGAAAGAAAACAGCAAGGAGGATCTCCTGATCAAAACAAGCACTCCTTGCTCAGAATGGAGAGAGTTTGGGAATCAGGCCAGGAGAGAACCCAAAGAATTCAGAAAAGGTTTTGGATCCTCTTATGATTGAAAAATCAGACTAAAAGTCACAGCACGAGTCCTCGTGCCAGCGGCTGAAAGCCAGCATTGAACAGGGAGTTTCTGAGAGCCTGAAGTCAGAACGTAGTACAGCAACTCTGTGCTTGTTCATAACAGGAGAAAAATCTGAATTCAGACACAGTAACAGAAAACAAATCTGTTTACATTGAAAACAAAGAAACAAACAAGCCTTACCTTGGTGAACCCTATCTGCTCCTTCCGGAAGTTTTCCAAAGGTTTGATCAGCAAATCACTCGCATTCTGCACCTACAGTGCAAAGAAAAAACACTTTAATTGCAGGACATGGATCAGTTTTCTCCTAAACAGAGGCTCAACAGGGCTAGAAGCCAAGAACTCTGGTATTTTAATGTGTTTGACTGCAAACTGCTCTGTCTGTAGGTGAAGTCACTTAACCCATCTGTGTCTGCTCTTCCCCATCAGTAACACCCAACAACCCCCAACCACACACAGGAGGCTTCAGGGACATCCCCCATTCTGATCTTACAACACTGCTCTCAAAAAAATTATATACTCCTCCCAAGATCCAGCCAGATCCAGCAAGGGAAAAGGGAAAGCCTGCCTGTGATTCTTCCACTCCTGTCTCATGTCTGAGATATGCTTTCCTGGGACATGCTCTGCACTCCTTTTCCACAAATCCACAGGAAAGCTCCCTGGCTCCAGCTACCCCCTGGCACTGGGACCAATTTGCCATCTCTTCCCATTCCCACTTCTGTGACAGGCTCTGTCCCAAGGACCAGAGAAGGGAAAGGGGAAGAGAAGAGAACAGGACAACACCCTGCCACAGCTCTTCAGGGAATTTAAAGCTGATGAACATGGTGAGAGTGTGAGGGGCTGCTGTAAACAATTGATCCTACAAGTGGAGGGCAAAAAAACCCAACTTTGGAAAGCTGGACAGCACCCACAATCCCTGAAACAATCCCTTCCACTGCTCCCCCACTGCCAAAGAGCCATGGCAATTAATAATAAAGAAGTATCTCACACTTTCCTTGTTTCCTGCCGTTCCCTGCCTGCCCAAGGACCCTCTGGCACAGCCACCCTTGTGGCACTGGCCCAGCCTGGCATGAGCTCCCGCAGCCGCACGAGGCAAAGGAACACAGAGCCAAGCAGCACATTCCTGGCATGCTGTAAGCTCTTCACCGAGCCTAACCTTCATGTTTTTCCTGGAATTAGGAGTGAGATGGGAAGCCAGCACTTGCTCTGGAGGAGCTCTGGAGAGGCAGAGGGCACACGGCAGCGGGAGGCTGACGGCAGTGCATCGCCCTGCAGGAGCTGGGCTGGCACGGGCAGGGGATCAGTGGCACAGGGGCACTGCCTGCCTGCATCAAGCAAAACCAGAGCAAAACCACATCTTATTCTTTAATGCCTGGTTTCAGCACAGAACCAGCTGGTGAGGAGCTCGGACACACCTGGCCCTGCAGAGCCAGCCTGCTCCAGCTGCCAGGCCGGGGGTCCGGGACTGCCTGCACACCGGAGAGGTTTGGGACACTGCTCAGGACACCTCAGCCCTCCCCACCCAGTGCCTCCCCTGTGTTCAGTTCTCTGTGGACCAGGCATGGTACAAAGCACAACATTCCCAGTGCTCCCAGCTTCCCTCCAAGGGGAAGCCTCACACCGAGGCACACGGTGCTATGGCCGCAATTTGGCATTTAACCACGGTGGGAATGACAGAGCCCAATTTTGATCACCTTACCATCATGGACCTCTCCAGCTCTACCTCGTGCAGCAGCTCTGCAAACTCCTTAAAGGACTCAGCTGTAAGAAAAGAAGAGGCTGGTCAGGGGAGCTGGGACGTGCCACCAGGGCGTGGGACACAGGCTGGGACACCCCAGTGGGGCTGCCTTGCCAAAAACCAGAGAAACTGGGTGAGGCAAAGCCACATGCAGGCTGGCCACGGAGTATTTATTTATGCACTGGAGAGGAGGATCTGCCCAGAGCAATGAGGGAGAGAAGGCCCTGGAAAGGGAAAAGGATGTTAATTAGCTTTCATTAGGAAAGGTGCAAACACAGGGGAGGGGCAGACACTGTCTCCAGGACCAGCAGCAGGACAGGCTCTGCCATATAAGGGGCTGTGGGCAGGATGGGGCTGCCTCTCCCACCTGGACAGCCACTGGCAGCACCAGGATGGGCCTGGCACCTCTGGCCCAGGAAGAGCTGTAGGTGCTCACCAGGACAAGTGTGTAAAATGAAAACAGCCTGGAATGACAAAGGTCACATTCAGTGACAGGAAGCACAAAGTCCGTGTACAGGAGGAAAGGCAGCAGGTGTAGAAATGGTCATAGACACTGACACCACTCCCCAAAATGTTAAAAGTGAAACAAAAAGATCTCACTGATCAGCAGTTGGCAGTCCAACTACAATAAAAATAGCAAGAAAGCTTTCCTTTAACAATCTGAAACAAGACTAATTTAGCCTGGGGAAAAAGAAGACTAGGTTGGAGCAACTGACTTTCCTCACACCAAGACGGAACACGCAGCCCCTGTCCCTGCCCTCCGAAGGAGAATTCAGGAAGAGGTTGAATTTGTCACAGGGGAGGAAACATCTCAGCAGCAGAGCACTGACAATGCTGAGCTGAGGGGTTCTGCAAACTCCCAGCTCTCTGGGCTGCAAGGCAAGGCTGGGTCAACATCTACCCACGCAAGCAGCATGGCTGCGTGCTGGATGCCTCAGGGAACAATCTGATTGCCCCAGTGCACCTGGAAACTACCTGGAGTTAGCTGGGAAAGCTTCCCACAGTTCCAGCATGCTCAGCGCAGCATGGGATGGGTCTGATGGGCCCACGCTCCCCCTTGGCCTGCTGTGTATAGCACAGAATGGCTTTGTCAAACCCCCAGAGCTCTGTGCCTGCAGTTCACACCCTCCCTCCCTGTGGCTGGGCTGGGCAGGCAGCACACGAGAGAGCTCATCAGGTGTATGGTGAGGCATGGACAGGAACAGCTCATCCCACAGCTCAGGGGAGAGGGTGCCCCTGTGCTCTCTGTGCAAGCTGAGGGCCCTCTACCCTCATCCACAAGTGGCATCTTCAAAGAGGTACCTGTCCTGCTAAAATCCAGCGTGAGAGGATTCACTCTGCAGCTGCTGAGACAGACACAAAAGGGAGCAACCGCAGCCTCGTGACACGGGCCCTCAGCCGGCAGCAGCACAACAGACCTTCCTGATGAGTCAGGAACTTCTGAGCTCTCCTCCAGCGAGGGCTCCAGCAATGCAATGGCCTCATCAGGCTCACCCCCAGGGCCATATATGGCTGTCACCGTGGCTCCCCAGGGCCACGGGAAACCTGGAGTGCACGGACACCAACAGCCTGAGCCAGGAAAGGAATTATCACAGGGAAAAAGAGAATACAGCCCTAAACTTACAGGGAATATGTCAGTACCTAAAACATTCCCTAGATGGTTTTTCCCCCTTTGCTCCACAGGAAGAGCCCAGGAACATGTTTCCTGGTTGCAGTCATAGAGTAGCCCACTCAGTTTGTCCCTAACATATTGGGCTCAGACGCTGCTGTCAGTGCAGCAGTGCCCGGGAGCACTGGGATAGATCTGTGCTACTGGCCTGGGGTCAGCACGTGCCAGCCCTTCCAGCACAGCCACCACCTGCCCAGCCACACCTGGGAACTAACACCTGGGAATGCCAGAGTGACAGCTGGGTAGCCAGAAGTATGGCAGGAATGTCCTTACAGCCAGAGGATTCCAGGTTCCCATGCCTGGGAGGGAGGAACATGCCATCCCATTTCACTGCTCCCTTCATCGCTGAAGGAGCTGCTGGTTTGGGTCCCATGAGGTGACAGTGGAGGGACCATACGAGGGACTATGGGAGGGACAAGAGAGGGGACTGCAGAGGGAACCACAGGGGGGGTGCAGCCCTGGGGTAATGTGGGTGTGTCTGTAACCATTAACGTCCCCAGGGGAAAGCACTGCTCATGACAGACAACACCAAAGACAGACAACATCAACCCAAAGTCCTGACTGCCACACAGCCGGGTGTCCGGCTGCTCTCTGCCCACACAACGAGAGCAGCATGCCTTTAGCTCTATTCATTTGCAACCCAAACACGTTCCCTGCAGCTTGTAAGAAGTGCCTGTGAGTGTTTTGCTTCATTCCCATATCCTGCACATCAAATGAGCTCTGCGCTCCCACGCAGATCCCTGGCACCCTTGCAGGAGATGGAAGCTGCTACAGAGACGTCAACGCCCTGCTGCTGTATCAGGAATCAGGGAGCCTCAGCCCCAGCAGGCACAGTAGGGTGGGAGGAAGAACACAGCCCAGGCTTCTTCACGGGGAAACCAGGAACCTCTTCTTGAAAACGCAAAAATACTCCCCAGCAAAACTGAAGGGAAACGTGCCTCTTTTCACACGGAGGGTTTTATATCTGCTGTGATCTCTCCTTCTCTCCCCCCTCCACGATCCCGCCATTCAACCGCTGCCATTCCCAGCAGTCTTGCTTGGCTGTTGGAGCTTTGTCCCTTCCAGCTAAGAGGAGGGACACTCCTTTCCTTGGGAGGCTGTTTGCCTCAGACCTCTCTGCTCCCAGGAGGGGCATTTACACAGCAGTGTTCTCCCCTCCCTGACTCAGATGTGTTTGGAAACTCAGCACCTCTGCTGCCATTAGATTTGGAGGCTGACTCATTTCCAGCGTTTCACCTAGAGACTTTCCATAAAGGAAACCAGCCTTGGACGGGCAGGCTGCAATCTGCTTCACATGGCCTTAAATACAACAGCCAAGGAACAGGCTCCACTTCCTTCCCCTTCTGATGGCATCCGAGAGATCTGAGACCTGACATCAGCAATGTCCCACTGCAGCTCTTCAACCACCACCTGACAAAAGCTGGTTTTCTCTGTTCTTTTCCCCTGTGTGCAGCCCCAGGAGCAGCCTGGCAACGACCCTGTGCCCCAACCTGGTGAATGCCCTGTGCCTCTGCCGACTGACTGTCCTGTGCCCCCCATGGGCAGCTCCAGCCCCTCAGCCCAGGCAGGTGCCCTAAGGGTTTCATCCAATTTTTCACTCTGGCGGGGCAGGGTCAGACCCTCAGGGGCTGGAGGATCCCCTGTCGTCCTCCCTGCAGCCTGTCACCCCCACAGCACCCACCCACCCCCTAATCCAAGAGCAGATTGATGTGAAACACGCTGGGTTTGGGGCGTTCGGGCCCTTCAGTTCAGCTCCCTGGGGCAGTGGTCGCTGTGTGACCCGCAGAGCTGTGCCGGGGCAGGGCAGGGATGGAACAGGGCTGCAGGATCACTAATCCCCAAACAGATGTGCAGGGAGCAGCAGCCCCACACTCCTGCCACAGGCTGCCCTGCCCAAGGCACAGACTGGCCATTGTTTTCCCTGAGACACATCAAGCCATCCTTTCTCCCAGGAGTCTGCAGCCCAGTCCCTTTGCAGGGCAATGTGGGGCAGTTTGTCCAGAGGAGGGAAGGCAGCCTGGGGAGCAGCACCCACTGGCCTCCCCCAGTGGCACTGGGAAATGGAGCTGGCTGGGAGGTCAGCACTACACTGCCTCCTCCCCAGCACACGGCAGCATGGAGCAGGGCTGGAGCTATGGAAAACCTCCACATATTATCTTCTGAATTGGGAATGTGAAACTCGACCCGTGACTGTTCAAATTCATAAAATAGGCTATGGAAGAGCTGCCTGGAACCCGGCTCCTGAGGCTGCTTAAAAACCATCAGGCAGGCTAATTCGTAGAGAGGGAGACTGTTCCAGTTACTGAAAATCAGCATCAGAAGAGCGGAGAACTCACCAATATTAATCTCATCATCTGTTAGTGTGTCACCAATGAAGTCGAACTGGAAGGATTGCAGGGTCTGGGAGAACTTCTGCACTGCTGAGGAGTACCCTGGAAAAGGACAGAGCAATCAGCTGTGGGTTTCTGCAACAGTTCTACAGAGGCTGCAAGTCTCTGTAACCATAGTGAGGCGGTTAGGAAAATCCATAGGCATCAGGAATTTCAGCGCTGCAGCAAATGCTGCTGCACTAATAATCCTCAGAGGCTGCAGACAGAGCACTGGGTTTTTTTCTCTCTGAAAAAGCTTCTGCAGCATTAATGGATGCACTGCACGGTACAACAACTGTCCTGCCATGTACAGGAAGGGACACTGACACACTTCCCTGCAGGAAAACATGCAGGAGATATCCTGCGGCTCTTCGTGCATCAGCACAGCTCCCTGGAGCACAGGGGATGTCCGACAGCCTGGCCAGTGTTCACAGGAATTGTTTCATTATAAGGGAGAAAAATCTGTAGAGTCAGAAAATAAACATGAGAAAAAAGGCAGAACTCAAAATAACTGTCCCTCCTGGAGGTCTCGACACAGACAGGCCCTGAGGGAAGAGGGAGAGTGCCACAGGGAGCCGGGGGCTTGGCTGGGCTTGCCTGGGCACTTGCTGCTCCCTCTGCTGAGGAACCATCTGGGCTGGAAGCAAAGGCATGGTGGCCTGATGGTGGCTGTGGCTCAGTCCAAATTATTTTTGGACCTTCCAGAGAAGTTTCTGGCCAAAAGAAAGATCCTTTGTGCCTTTGTATCCTGCACAGCTGCCTCAGAGCCCCGGGGCAGTGCCTCCCTTGTTGGATAGAGCAGCAGAGCCCAACCCAGCCACCCACCCAGTGACAGCAGGGACAGCACTGGTGACACTTCATCCGATCAACCACATCGTCCTGCACAAAGCTACATGCTCTTTGGGGGATGAGTCTATCTCCAACAGCAAATTCCTGAGATACAACAGAAGGAGGTTGCACTTGCCCGACTTCAGGGAATAGCACGTAGGCAACAGAACAAAAGCAAGGGAATAATTTTATATTCTCATTTACATTGCTATTTTCCCTAATTTGGGACTCCAGCCATAGGCACAGCCCCAGGCTGGACTCCTCTGTGGTGGTGCACTGGAGACAGCACTTTTTGAAGTTCAGGAAGCTGCAAGTGGTGAAGTTGTGGCAGCACAAACATTAATGTGCAACCAGCCCCACCCCTGCTTTGCTGAATCAGGACAGCAATTGCTGTATAAAAAACTCCGGTGTACAAGGCTGGGTTTTTTTTAATTTGAACATAGAACTTATTACCACAGTGGCAATCATGTGGGGTTCTGAAACACTGTTGTGAAGGGGAGAGAAAAACCGGACCAAAATGAATGTCGAGGTAAAGAAATCCAGTGGCCCACGTGGGATCTCGGCAGGTCCCCAGACTGCTCTATTCCCCTGTTCCTAAGTCAGGAGTGCCCTGGGCCCCTCGGCTCTCCCCAGGGTCCCCAGACAGGAGGGTGGGGAGACAGCCAGGTACCCAGCATGGGGAGGAGGGTGGGCTCAGAGCACAGTCCTCGCTTCCCCCTCAAAAGCCTCGTTCAGCAGCTCCCTCGGATGGGTAAAACCTTTGCTCCTGAATGAGCAGATTCAGCCTGAATGTTGCTATTTAGCCCCAGCTGCCAGGGGCTGGAGCACGTAAATGGGTGAACTCTCACACAGAACGATGCCATTGACTCGAAGGAAAACCTCAGCAAATAATTCCCCTCAGTCCCCCAGCGCTCACTCAGGCTGGGCCAGAGGCTCATTCAGCCGTTGCTCAGGGGGAGCTTTGTTCGTTCCCCTGCAAACCCTGACGCTGCCATAGCCCCATCCAGCCCCTCCACTGCCCTTATGAGCGGGTGGCCTTCAATCCCTCCCTCCGAACACCCCTCCCAGCCCAGTGGGGCTCCCTGAGCCCCCCGAAAGCAGCGTCACCCGAGCCGGCTCATCACAGCAGCCCTGGCCAGCATCCATCTGTCTGTCCGTCCGTCCATCTTTCCCTCCACGCTTGCTGGCCAGGGGAAGGTGATGAGGCATCCGGAGGCCCTGGCTTCCTGCCCCTTTGAGTCGGGAGCATGGCAGCACATGCAGGTCCCACACACGGCGCATCGTAGGGACAGAGGGTCTCCACATGCCATGTTTCCATGTCAGCCCCTGCAGCAGGGAATGGCCTGGCAAGCTCCTGCCTTCTGGGTTTTACAGCAACAGGGGGAAGGGTCATGGCAGAGAAGGGTTTGAAAAGCCAAACACAGCATATTTTAACTAAAAAAGAAGAAACAGTATAGCCAATTTAAGTTACATTTTCCTTTAAAAATATGTCTGGCCTGAAAGTTTATTTGCCAAATGTCCAGCTGAAGGAAATCCAGGTGCACATAGTCACATCAGCTTAATAGTGAAAAACACAATGAATGCCCCATAGTTAGTCCAGTGCTGTTTGGCTGCACCTGGGACAAGGAATCTTTTTCCTTTTGGGGAGCCATCCCTATCCTCACCCTCAGTAGTGAGGTGTAGGAAGCCCTGTCTGCGAGTCGTGACTGTGGCACCCCAGAGCTAACGACAGCTGAAGGCAGGTGGCTGCCAAGGACATCCCTGGGGTGGCACAGACCTTCCATTAGGGAAACAACTGTGGAAGATGAGAGAGGGAGAGGAGAGCCAGCACTGCACATGCCTGAGGAGCTTCTAATGGAAACCAGGCTCCTCCAGACCAACGTGACGCGGCTCCTACACGTACGGAGCCTTTGGTGAACACTGGCTTCTGACAGAGCCCCTGTGTGCTCACACACAGACAGCACCACGTGCTGCCACGGTGCCACCACAGCTTTGGGGTGTCCCCTGGGACATGAACAGGGCTGGCTGACAGCTGGTCCTGCTGCAGCACTGCCTGCTGGCACCGGCCACCACAGGAACACAGGATGCTCCCAGCCGGGCCCCTGCAGGGCCCAGCACAGGGACAGTACCAGGGCCTGAGGCAGAGTGCTGGGGGGGACATCACGCCTTCCCTCAGTGGCACCTGAACAGTGGCATAGTGACACCAGGGATGGGGCAGGACAGGGGGACCATGCAGAAAGGGGTGAGCCATGGCCGCAGGAAAGAGGCCTGACCACAGGAAGAGGCTTGCTGTGTGGAAAATTGGGGCTCCCTCCCAAGCTGGTAGAGATAAGTCTGTAATCTCCTTCGTTTTAACAGACACTCGGAAACGTTTTCCCTCCCGATACACTTGGCTGCCAAATGCCCCTGCTCTGCACCCCAAAAGCCTGGCAGGAGGGAGAGGCGGCTGGAGGGCCTGTCCTGCTCCCTCAGCACCAGGATCCAAGGCTGAAGGAATAATGCCATGCTCCAAGCTGGAATATCCCTGTGAGCAACACGCCAAGGCTCAGCACCACCAACAGCCCCAAGGACCCTTCCTGCTCGTGATGCAGCTCAGCCTGTCTCCATGGAAACACACCAAAATGGATTCAATCAGGGGTCCTCAAGGACTCCTCCTTCCAGCCTCAGAATGTCATGCCAGCTCTTACCATTTGTGGTCACAATAATTTACTCTTATAGTAAAAATGAAGTTCCATCCCTGCGCAGAGTCCCACAGCCGGGCTGTGGGGTAGAAGGGAGTACCAGCACCAGTGCCAGCAAAAGGAAGCCACATGGAGAACTTGGGGCTGTATTTATGTGTAAACACCTCCAGAGTCAACAGCTCGGGAAGGATGTGCCCCACACACAGCCTGCTCAGCAAGGACCTAGCAGGATCCTCACTTCAACCTTTCACAGCAACCACAGGTAACCGAAAACCACAAACAAAAAAGTGCTGCTACCACTGCAAAAGCCACAGGCCTCTGACAAAGCAGAAACACAAACAGAGCCCCAAACCAATTGTGCTGCTGCTTTTTCCCCCAGTGCTTAGAATTTAAATCAGAAGGAAAGTACCACCATAGGAGAGAGTTGTGGGTGACACAGCCCCGCCATCCCCCTCACACTTCCAGGGGGAGCAGACGTGGCTGGAGAAATGAGGCAGGAGGTGCCATGCCAGGATCTGTGATGCTAGCAGTGTCACAGGTGCACGTCCTTAATTAGCTTTGCAAATTGCAACCCAGAGGTCACAATCTGTGTGACTGCGATGGTTCTCTGTTGCCAAGAGAGGAAACCATGTCCCTGAGCACATAGAAATAGAAGTGGCAGTGACAATCCAGCAGTGACAGCTACAGGGACCAGCAGGATCCTGCACCACAGGAGGAATGTGCTCGGGCTGCCTCACTTATCACCAGAGGCCAGGCTGCCAGCAGCCTCACCCTCCTTATCCACACCCAAAAAGTCCCTGCTTATATGACACTGGTTGGCTGTGCAGCTGCTGGTACAGCGAGCACCACCTCTGCTTCTTCCTAGGACACAGCCAGGTGGGAATTGCTGCTCCTCCAGAAGGTCAGGGGCTGAGCAGACAGTGGGTTCAGCAGCCCTTTGGCTAATCTTCACCACATGCTGCTCCCTGGGCATCACACTGAAAATTAAGGAGGAAAAAAACAAAATAAAAGAATCCCCCCACCTCAACACCATCACAATCGTTGGCCAGCAACAGTCCCAGAGCAAAAGCATTCCTGAACTTAACCTGATCCAACCGAGAGTGTGAACAGCTGAACAGCGATGGGGCTGCAGCATCCCCTTTGCCGGGAAGGGATGGGATGTCCCAGTCCACGTCAGAAGGTGGGAAGTGACTTTAAGTGGTCTCCCATCTTGGGGAAGAGCAGCCAGCAGAGACTTCCACAGGGAAACAAGCCATTCCCGAGCTTCTGCATCCACCCGACCCACAGTTAGCAGCGTGGGTCTTCATGGAGCCCTTCATGGAGCAATTCAGTCACAACTTCAGCAAACCACGAGGATTCCCATAAGGAATCAAGAAGGAAAATCCAAACCAGGTTTGAGCCGTGCCAGTGCAAATAACGAGAGCAAATGTAAGCAGGAGCTCCATATTTGCATTTTGCTTTCTTCTTCTCCAGCCTGAAAACAGAACTGTTTAACCCAGCCACACACTTTCAAATAAGCAAAGAAAAGACAATAAAACTTCATTCTGCCCTTAAACAAGAGCATTTTAAGACAAGGACAAATTTTCAGGTTAGATCTGAACTCTGGAAATCCATTTTTGTCAGGGAAATGTTGCAAGACCCTGACACCCGGCAGCTGAGGACACACCAACATTTCCTTCCAAAGGTCCCTATGGAACATTTTCTCTTCCCCTTGGACTGCATGCACAGCACATGCACAACATGAGAAATGCCAGTTTTCCCCAGCATGCAGAGAGAGGGCTGTGATCCCTGAGGGGAGAACAATGTGTTCATTGTTACCAACTCCCACCAAAGAAATCCCCAGGGAGTTGCATCATGGAGATGGAGTTGATCCCTGCTGCCGCCTCACAGATGATGTTCTGGACTCGGCACCTGACCCATTGCTTCCCAGGGATTCTCTGGCCTTTCAGCAGAGCTTTAGGAGCCGACACACAAAGTGTTTGGTCAAGGGGCCAGAGTCTGCTCCGAGCCGTTGGATTTGCACTGTGTGTACTAACTGCATGAAAACCCCAATCTGTGTCCCACCAAAATACCTCAGCTCCGAAAGCCATGAACTTCCCCAGCTGAGCCCAGCTGTACCATCAGGATCAGCAGTAACCAGCCCTGACTCACAGAACACTCCCGAATACTCCACAGCTGCTCAAACACAAAAACATATTGATTTTCTCAGATGAGGAAAAAAAAAAAAACCCTTTCCAGTTGTCCTTCTAGGTAGTCCCAAATCCACACCAGCATCCTAGGAGGAATCCAGCCCTCGTGTTGCCGCACAGAGGAGGGATGCTCACCATCAGGGAGTTACAGAGCAGCCCAGGACAGGCAGTGCCTGGCATTGACCCAGGGCAAGTCGTCCGCAAGTGCCCCCAAAGGCTCTACAGGGACTCAGAAATCCTGACACATTGGACAAAGGCCATTTTTCCCACACTGACACGGGTTTTCCACTTGCCAGGAGTAAGTGGCTAGCATGAACTGCTAAAAATAGCTTGCTATATTTAGCTGTGCTTTACAAATCTCTCGCAAAGGAATTTACTGAATGTCTCACTCTGTCACAGATTTACCTCTCCTAATCAGGGCTTCATTGACCAAGTCATTCATAAGCTGCTGCTTCCCTGTCTTCTCCAGGGAGAAGAGCAAGGCTGTACTCCCAGTACGAAGACAATTTTCAGTACCTCCCTCTACACAGTGACCTTTTGCTCTGCAAGCTGTTTACCTGCCCTCTGGCCACCTGCTCTCTGGCCACCACCTCCACTCACATCTCCTCCTCCCACTCTCCCTCCACCCAGTTTCTGTTTCCTGTCCTAATCTTCATCTTTTATTCCAATAAATTCTCCTTGCCCAGGCAGCCTTGTGGGAAATTTCCGAACTTGCTTGACAGGCTTATTTTCTTATTTACTCTTTAATTAAAAACCCAAGGACCAGCACAGCAATGGCTTACACTTATCATATACTTCTCATGCCTGTCTTATCTCTCTCACTGCCTGATGGAAACTGGCTGTGCCAAACCTGCCACGCTCCAGAAGAGCCGGCAAGGGTTAGGAGGCTGCCCTGAAGCTCGAGGCAGTTACAGAGGGTCTTTCCTGGCTGCCTGGAACAGAAGGAGACCATGGGTCTGCTCACCAACAACTTGGAAGTTTGGCAACATATCATCCCAAAAACGAAAGCAAAACACAAAGCAACCAAGCAAGGCTGGAAGGACAACAAAGTTTTGGGGTATATTGGTCTGTTTTGGAGAAAACTGGGAGTGAGTGATGCGGGATACAGGTTCTGGGGACAAGGGTGCACTCTTCCCCTCCATTGGATTAAGTGATCACTAATTATCCAGTGTCTTTTTCCGGAGACCTCCACAGTGACAGATCCATTGATCAGGAAGAGACTCACGTGGCAGAACCAAATTTTAAAGCAAAGACATGGAACACACCATTCTAACAATAACACTCACTGGATTGTACCAGTTTCCTGGAGAGTGGCACTTGGGGCCATATTTTCAATGTTTTTATAAAGGACCATGCGTCACATTCATTTTTCTTTTATGATTTTTGCTTCTGAAACCTGAGGGCAGCACAGGGCCCTGCCTGGCCCAGCACAGCCACAACACCCGCTCTCCCCACGCGCAGCTGCACGGTGAAACTCCCGTGGGCACCAGCACTTCCCTTAGTGCTCCTTGGGATGAGCCAGGGGTAAAAAGGCGCTTTGGAAGCCCGAACTCCTCAAAGGACAGTTTTTCACCTTTGGCATTTTTCCGGCCTTTTAAACCAACTTTGCAGCTCTGCAAAGCTGGAGGAGTTGCTTCAGCAAAACTGGAAAGAGACACAGGGCAGCCAGCCCAGAACACGTGGGCAGCTGAAATGGAGGTTAAGAAAAGATGATAGCCTTAGAAATCAGCAAAAGTGGTGAAATGTGCATTAAGAAATAATGCAACTATTTTTTGAGCAAATGCTCCCAGGGTCGCAGAGGCAGAGAAGAGTCACCAAGGAGCAAACACCATTGCAGCCCTTTGGTCCACTACAGACTGAAGCCCAACCACAGGGCTGGTGCTGCTACACCTGCAAGAATTTCAGCACACCTGGTGTCCAAATCCAACTGTCACTACACTAGGGAATTGCTTAGCACTGCCCTGTAGTGTGCTGAACCTGGGCAAAGGAGGGAGAGCCACAGCGCAGAGACAATGCCCAGCTCCTGGGGCACTGATGCTGCTGACAGAGGTGGTACTGGTGTTCCTGTGCTGGGTAGTCAGCAGCTCCTAAACTCCTCTCAGGAGACTCCAAGGGCGGCAGCACATGGCTGCTTTCCTGCCAATTCCCAAGGCAAAAGCTGCTGGACACCTGCCCCTGCAGCCGGACAGGGATGGTAGTGACAGGTGAGTTGTGGGGACCGTGGTGCCAGGTGACCCGTGACTGTGGCAGCTGGGTGTCACTGTGGGGCTGGGGCTGGAAGCCAAGGCAGCCAGCTGGAATCATGATGAGGCTGGCAGGTGCCTCTGGCTGCTGCACCTATTTAAATACCTGTTTACATCACAGTCCCACCGAGGCCAGTCACGGCCTTCCCCAGACTGGGGGCAAGGCCTAGAGATGAGGAATAAAGGACAGACTCTTCAAAAACTACAAATACACAAAGCTGAGCCATGGAGGGCAAACGGACTTTTCCCTCCCTCGGATGGAGCGAGCTGCCAGGGAGGAGCAGCAGCCCCCCTCCCAGAAGCATCGGGAGAACCTCTTCCCAATGGCTGGTCAGGAAGGCCGGGGCAGAGCTGCACAGATCCCTGCAGTACTCCAGGCCAGCCGGAGCTCCCAGCTCCGAGAGCAGCCGAGCGGGCTCTTGGCACAGTGCTCTGGCGTGAGCGACAGGAGAGGGTGTGCTCCAAGAGCTGCGGCTCCCCGCTGTACGGGCAGGACGGACACAGGGAAAACAAACACGAAAACAACAGACTCTTATCCGGGGCAGAGCACGAGCAACCCCCACAGAGACATCTCATGATCTGCAGAGCCCTCACATGCATCTCCCTGCAGCTCCCCTTCCCAGGCTGGGGCCCGCTCCGGAGGGCGAGGGAGCCGGGCTTGCTTGGAGCACGGATGATTTCAGAGTCTCCCTCGATAAGGGCGCAGCGGGGCCGGGCAGGGGCCCAGCTGAGTCACACTCTGCGCCAGGGAGGGATCGCCAGCAGCTTTCGAGCGATGTGGAGCCGTTCACCAGGAGGGATGCGCATCCCTCCTGTCCCAGGCTGAGAGACAATGCCAGCGTGGACACGGCCTGTCCTGCACCAGCTGGCACCTCCCAGGAGACCCCTGGGCACCGTCAACCTGACCGGCACTGGGACAGCCAGCCAACCCACCCTGCAGAGCAGCCTTGGGGGGCTCTGCTAAGAGCTACCCCACCTCTGGGCACCTCTGTCCCACAAGGACTTGGAGGTCCAGCTCTGTGACTCCAACACAGAGGGTCTCCTCATGCCCTGAAAGTCCCCAGTTCATCCTATGATGGTACAGGAACAGGTCATGATCCTTGCTCTCCATTTGCACAGCTACAAGGCTTAGTAAGATTAATAAATTTACTCTTGTTTTAAAAATCTCCAGGCTCAGCTCTTCAGAATGAGACTTGGCTGGAGGAACAGCATAAAAAGGAGAGAGAGCAGACAGAGAGAGCAACTGAATTCTGGGCTGTACTTATATTTATAAACTTTATCTCAGGCTATTCCACTGCTCTTATCATCGCTTGAACAACTCGTGACTGCGTGTTCACCTGTGCAGAGAACTCGATGACAAGAAAGGACACTGGGCACAGAGGCTGTGTTCAAGCGTGCCCCGGCAGGGAACAGCCAGTACGGCCTGGGATTGCTGCTCCCGACGGAGCAGTTCAGCCCGTGGCCGTGAGGAGGCTGCGAGGCAGAACACAGGCCAATGTGGAAACTCCACCATCACCAGAACAAAACCGACAAGTTTCCAAAAGCTTTTACATTCACACATATCAGAAGAGAAGGTCTACATGTTTGAAAGATTCATTTAATGCTGACTAAGAAAATGTAACTGCTGCCTGCTGAACTCCTCCAGCAGTTCCAAAGCAGCCGCATTTTGGTGTTCAGCACCTGTAAATGGCACTAGCTGTTTGCCAGAGTTTGGCCTTTTGTTCTGTGAACCCACAGTTCTCCAAACCTTTGTGCTCCTGCCAGCACAGTGCCGCAGGAGGTGTCCGGCCACACGCCGCGGCACAACGGAGCAGGGCCACTGCTGCTGCTCCAGGGAGCCAGGCTGGCTCCCAGCACGACAGAAGCCACCCGTGAAAAGCCTGGGGGCCAGTGAAGAACACCACATCTGTAGTTACCAGTGTGCTACCAACAGCAGTAGGAAATAAAATATTCCAACAATTTCTCAAGAAAAAAGCCAGAAAAGCTGAGTCTTCACACAGTGACTCAAGAGGAAACTCTTAGGTCAGCAGCAGTGTTGCTGCGAGCCGTGGGCTGTCAGACACACACAGAACATGGATAACACCCACATCCTCCCAGGGAAGGAGCCAGGAAAGGCAGCAGAAGGGGGATGAAAAGCTCCCTGCACGCCTCATACACAGCATAAGAAAAAATATCTTTAAGCACATGAAAATGACTTTACCTCTTGCCCTGGCCGTACGCAGAGTTGTTGGGAAGCGCATCAGGGCTGGAAAAAGCCATCACAAAATACTGCACTTTGGTTTGTTTTGAGCTGGACCAGGGCTGGTCCTGAGCCCACTCACCAGCCCCCAAGCTGGCAGGGACAGAGCTGGTGTGGTGCTGCCACAGCCACAGCTGGCGAGGGGCCACTTCAGCCCATAATCCTGCCCTGGGCTTCCTACAGCAAACCAAGCTGGCTGTAGGCACCCCTGGATGCAGGTGGAGCAGCTGTAACCAGCAGAAGCCAGTGGTTCCCGGGGAGGAGGCTGGGGACCCCAGGACTGGAGCAGGGAGGGGACATGGAGCCCAGCCCAGCCCAGCCCAGCCATCACTGCACAGCCTGGCTGCCCTGCACCACCAGCCACTGGCAATGCAAACCCCACAGCGACAACGTGCAGGGCAAGAGAGCTGCTCCAGTGGGAGTAAAACCCAACAAACACATCCCCGAGCCCCAAAACAAGGAGTGGGATCTGCCTCGCAGCTGGGTCCGGCAGATTCTGTGCCTGCGCCTCACCTCTCTTGCCTGCACTGAAGATTTGGCTCTGGCGGCTGGGGGAGGGTTGGCTTTTGGGAGGGTTTTTGTTCTTTTTTCTGCTATTGTGTTTTAGTCTATGGTTAAAGCACGTCTGGTTTAGATTTGCACTAACTGGGGCCCCAGATCCTGCACTCAGAGCCTGCAGCCCAGGAGCGTGAGCTGCTTCAATGGCTACAGAGATTCCCCTGTGCTGAGGACACCTGCAGGGCACAGGTGCTCTGTGGGAGAGCTGAAGCCCCACTGTGATGGTGTACAAACACAGAGACCTTTCTTTATAAGATGAGCATCCCTTAGGAGCTACAGAATACTGGGATTTGAACTCCCACTCCCCTCAAAGGACATCAGCTCACTGAGGGATAAAGGTGATGTGTTTTTTCCCAGGGGAAGGAATCAGACAGTTGATCCACTCAAGGCATCCCACGGGCTCTGTGTGAGCAGCTCCCAGGTGCTCCTACTATCTCCTGTGCCATAGGATGGTGCAACCCACAACCTGAGTGCTGCAGCGCAGAGACACTCAGAGCACACAGGTCCCCAAGCCCTCATGAAGACATTTCACTGTTACTGCATCTTCCCTTCTGCAGAGTATCCTGCTAAACTGGCATGTCCTCTATGTCCTTTACTTATGCAATGCAATTGGTTTGGTCTAGGAGGTGTCTAAGTGCACACAAAACCACCCTACAGCCATCAACTGTTTTTAGGCAGGATATGGGTCTGATGTCTCTTCAGACAACTAAACCAGAGAAGTCAGGAGACACTTTACAAGGAGAATGCATTATTGCTGGAGGAGACTGATGTATTTTCCAGCAAGTCATTTTCCCCCTGCTCAAGTCCAGACACAGCTGCTCCAGTGGGATGTGCTGCAGAAGGAAAGAGGGAAGGTGTGCCTGCAGCAGCAGCTGTCCCCTCCTGGGGTCAGCCCAAGACAGCTCCTCCCAGTGCCACCAACAGGGGTGGAAAAATGGGTTCACGGTAGAACCAGGTCAGTGGGAAAGCCCACTGCAGGGAACAGCCCACAGATCCCTGTCTGTGTCCCTTCTCTGCAGTGCTGCCCCCAGCGCCCTTCCTTGGCAGGGGACTGAGACCCTGCTGGACTCAGCCCCGCTCCAGGCAGTGCTGGGCCTTGGCTCCACCTGCAGATCTGAGCTGAGGCTCCTGCTCAGCCGGTGGAACGACCAGTGCCATCTCCAAATGCAGGATGGCAGGGTGGCAGAGCTAAGGAGATGTCTGAGACCTTGTTCAGTGGATTGTACCCAGCCAGGGACAGTTTTTGTCCCTAGAGCCCTGGCTGCTGGAACAGGGTCTGATCCTGCATCCATTCTGTCATGGCTCAGGCACTGATTTCCTGAGGCACGGCATCAGGAGGACATGGATACAGTGGAGGAGAGCCAAGAGGACAGAACACATTTTAAAAGACCAGGTCTGTCCAGCAGCAGCTGCATTCCCTGGGCTCACAAGCAGCCTCTGCACACCCGCCCGGGCAGTGGCATCACAGACACTCTCATAGCAGCCTTGCTAGGGCTGACTGCCCTGGTCACACTGGGAGTGTAACGGGGACTTCCATGAGGTAGAGAGCCCTGGGCATTCCCACGTGAGGCAGAGGGCTCTGGACATCCCCACACAAAACAGGCCCCTGTGCATCACCATGGCCCAGCTCTGTGCACATCCTCACCCGTGTGCCAGATGCTGCCTCAGGGCTAAGATGTCTTTATGGGTCAGGATATTGTTACTGAGGGACCTCGATGCCAAGCCGTGCCCTCCCAGCAGAGCTAATGTTTGCTTGGAGAGCTGCAGCCTCTCCTGGGTGGGACAGACTCCTTCCTCTTCCCCCTTTTCCAGAGGAACTTTAGGGTTGTTCAGACGCAGACCCCAGGATCTGGCTGTAACATACTGCAAGAACAGATTCCAGATGTTGTCCCTACAGCCTTCCCATGAACCAGGACATGGGTTTCTGGAGAACCAGGCAGACAGGCTTCTCTGGGCAGCTTCAATCCCATTAAAATAACCTGTTCCAATGCCATGCTTCTTCCCACACTCCACAGCACTAAACTCTCAGGCACCACATCCAACGACAGCACAGAAACCTGTCCAGAACAGGTCTGCCACGCCAGGGGACATGCAGTTCCCTAAGGGAACAAGCCAGTTCCCACACACAGCACTGCGGGGATCTGCAGGGACCATGATGATGGTGGGACCTTCCCTGGGTCCCCCATACAATTCCATTCTTGGGGAAAAGCCATCCAGTCCCCTCACATTCCTTTATCATGTTATCCTTCAGGATAAAGTGCTCGCACTGCTTGGGGAGGCTGAGTACTGTCAGGCACATCCCAGGCGCTCTGCAGAGCTTCACACAGGACAGAAATCAAGTGCAAAACCACACACACAACATTTGCATGAGAACTCAGAGCTCCTCCAGCTTCAAAGGACAATTTTCACCATGAAAGTACTCAGATATTAATGAGAAAAGCCTCAACCTGACATTTCTGCAATTCCATTTGGTATTTAATTGGGAGCGCAGATCAAAGAACGGGGAAATAAATGGGTTTGCATTACCACACACATGACAGAGTTCAGTGAGCAGGAGAGATTAAAAAAACCACAGAAACTGCTGTAAAGCAGCAGTTCTTAGAGACACAACTTCCGTCATCCCTTGTGGCCTTGAGCATGTGGCCCGAGCGAGGCTTCTCTGTCACACCGGTGCTGTCCACGGTGGCCCGGGGCTGCTGCCGGGGCTGAATCCCTGGTGCCCACACCAGGCCCTGGCCCTGGCCAGCCTGAGGGGACAGACACCAGCCTGAGGGGATGGACACCTTCTAGTCCTTCTCCATCCCTGACGAGGGCCAGGCCACGGTGGCCTCAGCACTGCCAGTGCAACGTATGGGACCGCCAGCAACTCTCTGTACTCCTGGCACAACAAAGAAGGGATGCAGCCAACTTTACAACAAAAATAACTCACATTTCTAACTCAAAGTAACTTAATTTCTATCACTGGCTTTCATGCCCAAGATTGTGACAAATGAACAATATGATTCCCTGCTTTAGTGAGTTTAATTTCTCACTTGGTACAACCTTATACTTTGTTCCCTTATGGTGTCCCACTTATAGTTGGGACAGTATTCAACTGTTGGGGGGTGTCAGTCAGCAACAGAAAATACCCCACTCACAGGCAGCACTGGTGGAGCTGTAACTGCAGAAGGACCCTCACCAGGATGTGGGGGCTGCAGATCCCTGGGAGGGTTTCACCCCTGAATTTTATTTGTTCCACCCATCAGTCGGGTGGGGGGGTGGAATCAGTTTCTCTTAATCCATGAAAGGCCAAAGGAGTTAAAGCCCCCAAAGTGCCACCCTCATTCGGTAACAGCCCTCCAGCACCACCTGCCCCGCACAGGGAACCGAGGCACACAGAGCCTCTGCCCCACACGGACCCAACAGGCAGAGCTTCCCAGGGATGCATCCCAGTGCTGGCCCCTGGACAACTGCGCCAGGCACAGCAGGAGTAAGAGGCAAGGAAGCCCTGCTGCCCAGGAAAGCACTCACCCACGGCCCAGCCATGGGTCAGCCTGGGATGGGGACAGGAAGGGAAGTGCAGCTTTTCATTAGAAATGTTCAGGAAGCTGAAGTCAGCAGAATCCTGCAGAGCAGCGGGCTCTGAAGCTGATGAATTTCTGCACCAGGCCCAGGTCCCACCACCAAGGGTCCTGCTGCTCTTGTCTCCCCACTTGGGAGCTCAGAGGAGGCCGGAGAAATGCTCTGGAGCTGTGCCAATGGAAGGGACTCCCTGGCAGGGACAATCCCCGGAGATCTTCACGTCATGGCACATCCCATGTAAGGGGTAAGGGGGGACTCACCTCTCCTGTCCCAGATAGTGGGTTCGCACCCACAGGCAGGGTCCCCCTGAGCCTTTATTTGTCTCCTGGAGAAAGCACCGAGCGCCGGCACCGCACGCATGGGAATCACTTGGGGAAGGGGATTAAACAACACTTCATCCAGATCAACGGGAATTCTGCTCTGAGGAAGGGCCTGGGTCACTGCAAGCATCGAGACTGCTGGGCATAAACACCAGGAGACAGGTCTGGAGCACAGACGTGGCCGTCCCAAGCTGCTGCCCCTGCGCATCCCAGCCAGGTCCCGCTGGCAGTGACTCACTGCCCAGCACTGCAGCCAGGCAAACCGGGAAATGGGAGCACGTGCATTTGGGAAACAACCAACCCATTACACACCACAGCACCCACCAGCCAGACATAACCCTGGACGCTTTTCATACTCCGTGTTTATAATTCCATGCTACTTGAATGACTTATTTAAAACATTTCCATTTGAGTTCACATATTAATTAGCTACAAATGGGATTATGGCAAATTAATCTACCAGTAAAGGGCTAAACGAAAGTCAAAACACACCCAAAAATCTCAAACAGAAGTCACTGAAATGGCCTGATGATAGATGTTGGATGCCCAGCTTGTGCTGCTGACAGTGATGCCCGGTGGGTTTGCCCTTGTCATCCTTGAGAGACCCTGCCCAACACCCCCCTTATTTTGGTACGAAGCAGGTCGGCTGAGCCAGCCTGATCTGGCTGGACATGTCAGCAAGAGCCGTGCCAGCAGCCCAGGAAGGAACAATAAACACTGAGCTCCTCACACCATGGACAGCCCAAACCCCTCGGCTCACCCAGGGGAACCCAAGGTCCCACCAAACTCCAAGGAGAGCCACAGTCACTTTGTCCGTGTTACTTGGCAGATGGAAAACAAAAGCCAGGTTTGAGCAGCCCCAGCCTGTCAGTTCATGTGGCTGTGCTTGGGGCAGGTCACACACAGCCCAGCAGAGCCCATTTCCCCGTGATGGGGAACTGCAGTTCCTTTCCTTGTGCGACTCTGTGCACACACAGCTCCTGCAGGCGATCACACAGACTGTTCACAGCCCCACATCCGCAGCTGCTCACTCAGGCATCTGATGCCTCCACAAGTCCAAGCAGAACGGTGCATTGATTCGCCCTAAATCTTAGGTTGGAGTTTATTCCCTAATAAATCAGCGAACGTGCAGACAATCTACACATCTGGGAACTCACGAGAGGTCTGTGCTTGGCAGAGCAAGTCAATTCCTTGGGATAGTTTAGCCAGAGGTTTGGCCAAGAGGGTGCCTAAGCCATTAACAGGGTACTGGGGAGGAGCAGACCTCTGGATGGACAAGAGATGGGTCCAGTTAGAACAACTGTCATAATCATGGAATCACAGGATGGTTTGGGTGGGAAGGGACCTTAAAGTTCATGTCGTTCCACCCCCTGCCTCAGGCAGGGACACCTCCCACTAGCCCAGATTGCTCCAAACCCATGCAACCTGGCCTTGAACACTTCCAGGGACGGGGCAGCCACAGCTTCTCTGGGCAATCTGTGCCAGGGCCTCACCACCCTCACAGGGAAGATTTTCTTCCCAAGATCACTTCTAACCCTGCCCTGTCAGTGTGAAGCCATTCCCCCTTGTCCTGGCACTCCAGGTCCTTGTCCAAACTCCCTCTCCATCTTTTTTGTAGGTTCCCTTCAAGTACTAGACCCTCTATGCTGACTGGATCTCTCTCTCCCCTGGTGGGAACACCACCACCTTTGCATCCCAGCTGCTGAGGGCATGTCCATCCCCCCCACTGCCAAGGGACACAGACGGATCGTCAGCCCTCGCTGTCTGAGCAGGCAGCAGATTCACCAGCAGCCAGCCCAGGGTGGTGAGGCCAAAGCCAGTGCACGCCCCGAATTCCCACCCACAGCTCCACAAGGACAGGATTCATGGATATATTTTTTTAAGTTATCTGTTAACTAAACATGAGAGGTGCATCTCAGGAGCTGATGGGAGCCCAGGCGGGATCGGCCCCAGCACCTCCCCAGCAGCCTGCTGCATCAGCTGTGCTTAGAAACAGCACAAGCACACCCCACAGTATTTCAGGCAAGAAATCTGGGGTTTCCTCAGCCCTGGGGGTTCTCTATGATCTCTGGGTGTGCTCAGCTTCCTTCTACTTCTCCCCTTCCTCCTTGGCCAGTCTCCTTCAGCCGGGTCTGCTGAGCCAGCAAAACCCCTGCACATCCCTACACACTACAAAGACCAGAAAGGGAAAAGACCATTTCCATTAACCAGCAGGCTTGTTAAAACCCCTCTGTTTTCCATTTTTTGGTTTTTTGTTTGGTTTTTTTTGCCCTGGACTGAGCAGAGATTTGCGTTTTTATAGCTCACATTAGGTCTCACAGCCCTGTGACGTTGGCAGTTTCAGTCACACCAGCTTTTGTCTCTGCTGCTTCCAGATGGGCAAACATGGGCTATTCCAGCCATGGCCTCGATAACAAGGAAGCTCTGAATTATTCTAAACAAAAGGGCAGCAGCTAAACCTATTAACACCAACTGAAAGCAACCAGCTGGCAGGAAAAACGTGTGTGACCAGCACGGATTGTGTCTGCCTTCAGTGCCCCCGCGGCTGCTCTGCTGGCCTGGGCTGGTCCTAGTGTATTTCTAACAGCAGAGAATCATGGAATCACTTGGATTGGAAAAGACCTTTAAGATCATCGAGTCCAAGGAGATGTGGGAGACGACACAAGGAAGGTGTATATGAAGGTGTTGCTACAGCTCTGGGAAGGGAAAACAAATCAAAGCAGTCGGACAGGTCAGAAATGTGTCAAACACGTGGGACACGGTGGTTTCAGGTGACACAACCTGGCCGGGTGCTCTGATGATCTGTCAGCACTTCTATACGGGCAACTCCCTCAAAGTCAACACTGAAATAGACATTTCATTGGGAAAAATTCTCATCATGATTTGAACAATGACAAAACACCAACAACAAAAGAAGGACTACAGGAGGGATCTGGAGGGCCCCCCTCATCCTCCCAGTGCCCCCAGGGAAGCAGGGAGTGACGAGATGGCCCACGATGGACCACCACGCTCCAGCCATGCTTTGGTGACGCAAAATAGCGGAGCACCTTCCGCCAACAGGGATTGCTGTCCTTAAACGAGGAGGTGCCTGGGAGAGCTTGGCCGGTGCCGCAGCTGGTGCCAGCCCAGCGCGGATGGATGGTGGGTCCGATCTGGCCCTGCGGGGGGAGAGCTCCGGGTGTCCCGGGGTGGCGGCGGCGGTGCGGAGACAGGGATAGGGATAAGGGCAGGGACAGGGCCGGCCCCGGGGTGGCGGGGCCGGTGGCTGCCGCCCGGGGGTCCAGCCGCGCCCGGGCGATGCCCAGCGCACGAACGGGGCCCAGGCGTCTCCCGGAGACGCGGCTGCCGAGGGGGAGAAGAGGGACCCCCGCCCGGCCCGCCCGGCCCGCTCACCGCGGATGGCGGCGATGAGCGCGTTGCCGTCCTTGATCACCTCCTTGATGAACTTGTTGGTTCGCTCCAGCTCCTGCTCGTAGCACTTGAG
>VXAY01006447.1:537280-563103 GCA_013399855.1 Oxyruncus cristatus
TCCGGTCACTCCAGTCAGTCCGGTCCGCACGATCCGGTCCGGTCACAGCAGTCAGTCCGGTCCGCACGATCCGGTCACTCCAGTCAGTCCGGTCCGCACGATCCGGTCCGGTCGCACCAGTCAGTCCGGTCCGTACGATCCGGTCCGGTCACTCCAGTCAGTCCGGTCCGCCCGATCCGGTCCGGTCGCACCAGTCAGTCCGGTCCGTACGATCCGGTCCGGTCGCTCCCGCCGCCGCGCGGCCCGGTCTGAGCGCGCCCCCTGCCGGCGGGGTGGGGGCGGCACCGCCCGTCCGTGTTGCCAGGGACACCCCGGCGGCGGAGCGTGACGTCACGTCGCGCGATGATGACGTCGAGCACCCTCCACGTCGCCGGAGCAGCCAAGATGGCGGCGGCGGAGGGGACCGGGGCCGGGGGGACCCTGGTGAGCGGGGAATGGGGGGACAGGAGGGACTGGGATCGGGGGTCAGGGGCGTCGAGGGGAGTATGGAGGGCTCGAGGGGGAACAGGGGGCCCCGGGGGTGTCCGCAAGCGCTCGGCCCTCCCGCCCTCCTCTCCCAGGGCCCGGCGGTCGGTCAGCGCGGGTGGAGCGGAGTCTGGAAGCCTCGGCGGGCGGCGGGTCGTCCGGAGGACGGGCCCGGGCACAGGGACAGGAGCAGGGACTGGGAGCCGCCGTCTTCCCTCCGCGCTCTCCCTGCCCCGGAGTTGGCCGTAGAACCGGTCGGACTGTGCTCCGTTTCCTCCCCCTGCGGGCACCCAGAGCTCTCCCGCTCCGCCGGGCTGCGGGGAATCAGCGCGGGGAAAGCTGGTTGTGTCACAGCCTCGGTGCGTGCCCGGGCCGGGGGATCGGTGCAGCTCCCCACAGGTCATTCTTCATGGGAGTCATTCCCCTCCAAAGGCAGGTGGTTCCCTTGCCTTCACTTCACTCAAAACACGAACTGCTCCTTTCTCCCTTCAGGTATTTCTGACGAAAGAGGGCAGAGAGCAGCTTATGGGAGGGACTGGAGAAAGGCTCCTACACATCTATAAACACAGCTCAGGCCATGAGCTGTTCACATCAGGAATCTTTTGTTACCTGAGCAGCTGTGTCTATTCCCAGCCCATCGGAGGTGCACGTGAGCTGGTCTGTGTTCCCACCTAAAGGCTGAAATCTGTTCAGTTCCCAGGTCTGGCGGATGTGTCCATATCCCAGGACATCCCAGTGGAAGGGGAGATCACTGTCCCCGTGGGATCTCACTCTCCTGATGAGGATTACTCCACGCTGGATGAGCCTGTCAGGGACACAATTGTGAGTCTGGGTCTCTGGTTGGGGTAAAACCTGGGTTTTCCAGAGTCTTTGGCGGCTGTTGTGCAAAACCTGTGTTTGTGCACAGCTCTGCTTGGCCTGTGCTTCGGTGTAAGTCTGGGGATTGTTTTACAGCTCATCATGTAAAATAAAATCCTGTGGATCAAAAAGTGTCTGAATTGTGTCCCCAGAATTTATCTGTGATCCTGAAATCAGTGCAAGGGCAGAGGCCTCAGAGGAAGCTTGGGGGAAACTCTCCTGACTGATGGGATTCTTCATCTCTTTTCTTTTCCTAGAGGAGCAAATATTATTGTTCTTCTGGTGTTATTAAAGGATATAATATTGTGTTTGTTAAGGAAAAGGACAAGATGTTGTGGTTGTTAAGGAACGCAGAGAAAATAGGCACTGGCTGTTGCAGAGGATGATACAGAACTGTTTGGGTTGGAACTTCTCCTGATTTACCATCATTGCTCCTTTACTTCTGTCTCTCTGCTTTACTAGGAACTGTAATTTTTGTGCAGGAGGAAATGGTGGTGTTTTGTGTCTGTTTCAGATGAGGGACCTGAAGGCCGTTGGGAAGAAGTTTGTCCACGTGATGTACCCCCGGAAGAGCAGCGCGCTCCTCAGGGACTGTACGTGCCGGGGGGACAGGGGGCAGGAGTGTGCGACATCCCAGTTTGACTAGCAGCTGGCACAGCTCTGGGCCGGGGGGGGGACACAACTGGGAGCTTTAACAGTTGATGGGTTTTGAATGAATTTCATTACAGAATGTGGTGTAAGGTGCTGAATAAGGAAATTGTAGGGCAGTGGGATGTGGAAAATGGCACCTCGGGAGTTGGGAAAGGGGCTTTGTCACTCCCAGGAGAATGGAACTGAGATGGTTCTGCGACACATTTGTGATGTGTTTTCCCTCTCCCTGCAGGGGATCTGTGGGGTCCATTGGTGCTTTGTGTCTCCCTGGCTCTGTGAGTATTGCTGAGGGATCTGGGGTTTTGTGCTCTTGTGCATTTGGGAAATGAAATGTTCAAAATGGGTTGATGTGTTGAGATCAAGCTCATCTGATCCCTCTCTGCCTTGTACAAGCACTGCCTGGTTGGATTCTCTTATAAAATGTGTTTGTGACACTTCAAGCCCATTAGCACCTCCTGTCCTTAAATTTAGGATTTAAGGGTGAGCACTTCCTGGTCCCTGTCCGAGGAGTGGTTTTCCTGAAGGTGTCCCAGGCACATTTCCCGATTCAACTGCATTTGGTGACTTTGCTCCCAGCTGCAGCCAGGACCTTGGTGTGGGAGCTGCAGGACTGCGTGTCCTGAGAGCGGTGGGAGAAGGGAGGGTAGTCGGGGGATCGGGGATAGGAGGGGATGGTGGCTCCCAGGAGTTTGGGGGTTGGATCTGCCTGGTGGGAGGGAAATGTTGGTGAGGTCTGTAAGTAACTGGGGCACACCTGTGTACTCAGAGTACAGAAACCAGTTAGTAATGTGGTGGGAAAGCTTTAGCAGAAGGAGAGGTGTAATTTAAATATTCTAGTCCATGCCTGCTCACTTCCCCAGGCTCTGTGGTGTTTGCATCCCATAGTTATTCCCAGCTTGCCTTAAGGTTGGTGTGTTCAATCACTCACTGCTTTGCTGCTGTGAGAGGTACTAAATCTTTGGTACTTTAATTTCCATCTCTTAGCCTGTTGTCCATGGCTTTATTCTTTTCTGAATGCTTGCACAGTCCTCAAAACAGGGAAACAAAGGGGCTGAAATTCCCCCTGTTGTTGAGCCACAACCATTTTCCTTTCCTGTGCGAAACTGAGGATACTACTGAAAATAAGGAAAGAGATGAAAACCTATTGGTCTGCAGCATGACTGGGGAAAAGTGTTTGGGATCCTGTTCTGCCATCTTGCCCAGTCTAGGAAAACTTAGTCGGTGCCGATGGCTCCGTCTGTCTGTCCCCCACAGCAGCATTTCTGTCTGTCCCCACAGCAGCTATCTCTCTCTGCTTCCCCCCAGGATGCTGCAGGGTGGCTCTGCAGACAGCAAGGACGATGGAGGGCCCCAGTTTGCCGAGGTCTTTGTCATCATCTGGTTTGGTGCCGTGGTCATCACCCTCAACTCGAAGCTCCTCGGAGGGACCATGTGAGTGGTTTTGTTCGTGGCAGTTCACACCCTCCTGTGTGTGGCGTTCTGCACTGCCCGCTCTGACTGCTGTTTTTCCGTTCCCATGTCCCTGTGCAGCTCCTTCTTCCAGAGCCTGTGTGTGCTGGGGTACTGTGTGCTGCCGCTCACCGTGGCCATGCTGGTGTGCAGGCTGGTGCTGCTGGCAGGTGCCGGCACCATCAGCTTCATCATCCGCCTCATCGTGGTCGTGGCCATGTTTGGGTGGTCCACGCTGGGTAAGTACCCTGCGTGTGCCCCGTGTGCTGTGCTCAGGGCTTGGTCTGTCTTCAGTCCCTCGGGCAGAGCCAATGGGTGATGTAGTCTGAGGTGCTTCCTGCTCAGCTGTACTACTGTAGAAGGAATCCCAGGATCACTGAGGTTGGAAAAGCCCTCCCAGCCCATCGAGTCCCCCCTCTGCCCCATCCCCACCTTGTCCTCCAGCCCAGAGCACTGAGTGCCATCTCTAGTCCTTCCTTGGGCACCTGGAGGGGTGGGGACTCCAACACCTCCCTGGGCAGCCCCTTCCAATGCCCAACCACCCTTTCCATGAGGACATTCCTCCTGGTGTCCAACCTGACCCTCCCCTGGCACAGCTTGAGGCCATTTCCTCTCATCCTGTCCCTCGTTCTCTGGGAGCAGAGCCTGACACCGGCCAGCTCCCCCTCCTGTCAGGGAGTTGCAGAGAGCGAGAAGGTCCCTCCTGAGCCTCCTTTTCTCCAGGCTGAGCCCCCTCAGCTCCATCGCTGCTCCTTGTAGGACTTGCCCTCTGGACCCTAATTCTTCCAGTCCTCATGCTGGCATAGGTTCAGCTTCTGCCTCTGCTCCTGGTGATTTCCATGGTCATATGCAAATTGCCTTGGGCAGCGGGATGATAATTCAGTATTAAACTCTATGTGAGACCACTGGATGTTTTGTTCTTTGATTATGTTACAAATACTATTAGAAAATGCTGATTTTATAAAGATGCATTTGCATTATTTCTCCTGTTCTTAATCTGTAAGTCTGACTCTCATTACAGAATGTTAATTGGCATTCATGGCCAGGTTGGACAGTCCTTGGAGCAACTTGGGCTAGTGGAGGGTGGTGGAACTGGAGGGGTTTTAAAGTCCCTTCCAACCCAAACCATCCTGTGTTTCCATGATTTACCGTGGTCTGTGACAGAGGGAGTTGTACTTGGTGATTCCAGCCCGTTGTTTGAGCAGTGGGTTGCTCTGGTTTCCCTTTCAGTGCAGTTGCAGTGCAGGCCCTGCCCTGGGTTTGCTGCCCTGGGGGCGGGTCGGGCTGTGCTGACGTGTGTGTGTCTCCGCAGCCTCCACGGCGTTCCTGGCGGACAGCCAGCCTCCCAACCGCAAGGCGCTCGTCGTCTACCCCATCTTCCTCTTCTACTTCGTCATCAGCTGGATGATCCTCACCTTCACCCCTCAGTGAGCCCCATCCCAAGGGCCTGGGACACGGACTGGAGTTTTTCATGGACACTGCAGTGAATCCTTGGCTTTATCTCTTTCTAATTTATATATAGGGATACTGTAAAAAGGCAGGTTGTGGGATAAAGCCAGAGAGCTGCAAAAAGTGCTCGTTTGTGTGTCCCTCTTTGTGAAAGATACCGAGGTCCAGCTACTGAGGGGTTTATTTAGCCCTGCTCTGTACTGGTGTTAAATAAACAGTGCCCACTGGGACTGATGACAGCAGGGGATCCTGGAATTCCAAGCTGTTGGGAGATGAAGTTACAGGATCACATTACTTGGCAGAGTTCGTGCCTGTGGTTGGATTCTCACTGAAGATGAAAATGCCTTATCAAACTGTAGAACTTCACTGCTGTGATGTGTCGAGACAGAAAGGACGTCTGACTCCTTTCATTCCCTTATGGAGTGGTGGGATGTGCACTTGGGGCATTGTGGGACCGGGGGCTTTCCTGAGAGGCCGGAGTTCAGCAAAACCCAGTTGAGTCCCTTTGCAGTGAATTGGAGCTGGTGGCAGGGAGTTGCCTTTGCCCATATCTGTGCTCTGTGTGTTCATCCTTCATGTGGCAGGGAAGAGGGTTCCAGCCTGATGCCTTCAGCACTGTGTGACCCTGGCCCTATGTCTGTGAGGGGTGTGGGCTCAGAGAGGTACAGCCCTGTGGGACAGGGGACAGCTTGGAGTCCTGCAGAAGCACTCAGAACTGGTTTGGAACTGGTTTATAGCAGGGACTGGGTTCTCACTCTGCGTTTGGGTAGGGAAAATTCCCTGGAGAGCACCAAGAGTGTGTATATATGATAGAAACAAGGGGTTCTGTGCAGTAAGTTGAGGTTTTGCTGCACAGGCTGTTTGGTGCTGACAAACCACACCAGGGCTTGGTCCCCAAAGTTTTAAAACGGGTTGAAGGAAGGAGAGTAAATGGTGCTGAAGGTGGAGCAGGACAAGGATTCTGTTCTCACCCACCTGTGTGTGACTGTTCCTTTGGTTGTACAGGGACAGCAACAGAAATTTAAGCAAATATGCATTTTGTTCCCTTGTACTTGCCCTGAGATGTTGGACACTGTTTTGTGGAGCTTTTGTTTTGCTTAATACTTTTGTAAGAGGGAGGGGGCTGCTTTCTCCAGTCCCTGCAGGTGCTTTTCGTACCTCACCTGGAGAAGCACAGGTGGGCAAGGGTTGGGTGTATTTTGGCACAGGGATTGAGAGCTGGGATCTGCTTTTGGAAACTACAGAAATGGTTCCTGTTGTCCATTGTTCTCAGTCAGCAATCCAGGGGGAGAAGTTCGAAACATCTGGGGTGAAAAAGCTGCTGTAAAGTGTCCTTTTACCTACAGTTGTGCAGATAGACTGAACCTGAGGTCTGTGGGTCCTGCCGAGGTGTGAATGTTCCGAATTTACAGTTCTGTGTACAAGAGCAGTCTGTGCTGTAAACACTGCTGGTGTCTGGGAGTTGGGATGGAAATTGCTAAATTGCAGATTAAAAGTGCATTTTTGCTTCTGTGGATAATAAACTGCTGTGTGTGACAGGCCCTGGCTCTGGCACCAACGGGCTGTAGGGGTTCATCGACATGGGGACCATGGAAATGGGGAATTTTTAAGCTTCCATTAAATTATTACTGGTATGGAATGTGTTTTTTCTTCTAAGTGCAATTTTTTTTTTTTCATTTAAAAGTTCAGCTTTATGAAACTGAAAAGAAATACTCAAGGGAAGTGGATAGTAAAGCTGTTGATGGCTACAGTGGGATTCCTCGAAGCAAATCTTTCTTTCCTACCAAAATCTAACCACGCTTGCAGAGAAATCCTTGGGTTCTGTCTCTGTAGTGTCTTGTGACCTGAGCTGCTGTTCTAGCTGAAGGATAATTGGAGTAACATTTAACTGATCCAGTAATATTTTGAAAGGAAGGAAAATGATTTTTAAAGGGAGTTAAAATACCAACTTTTTCCTCGTTTTTGGCTTGGATCCGCGTCTCACGGTGATTTGTTCTGTATCAGCACTCTTGGCTTATACAAGAGAATAAAATTGTTCTTACATTAACTTGCTTTACTTTTCAGCTGGTCACTGAGTTTTTCAGTCAAGAACTGTTTTTAATCTGCAAGAACAGGCAGAAATAACCTGGTTATAGGGGAAGGAGTGATTTTTGGTTTGGTTTTTGACTCGTGGCATGGCAGCCATTACCTCCTAAAGCTGCGACATCTCTAGGAGGGTTTGTGTCACTGAAGGTGGGACCTCTCTGTGGGTTTGAGCTGGCAGCAGTTGGGAAGGAAACCAGACTTTCTGGGTTTTTATGCCTCCAGTTGATGTTATAATTGGTTCCAATTGGCTCTGGAAGAGCCTTTCCACTCAGAGATCATGATTATTGGAGCCCTTTTTGTGAGTAGAATATAACAGCACGGAGAGGGAGTGAGGAGCACTAGTGGGAATGATTGGAGAGGAACTGTCTTTAATGACTTCAGGAAATCCAGAAGCCCAAACTGGGATTTGTTCCTTAGCCACCCGTGGGTGTCCTGCAGAGCCCCAACTGTGACAGAACCACCTTGTCCCTTGGTGGGTGGGTGATGCCAAAGCCAACAGACTTGGGCACATTAAATACAACCCAAACATTTCAGTTCAGGCAAACGAAATGCCTGGATATTTGCAGATACCTGGAATTAATTCTGGTAGTGCTTTAAAGTGCTGGTGTTACCTCAGGGTGCTGAGTGCCCCCTGAATGTCCCTTGTCCTGTCCAGGTGCACAGCCATCCCTCCCCGAGGGCTGTGCAGGGGAGTGATCCCTGTGACCACAGCAGAGGTTTAGCTTGTGCTGGAAATGTCTGTGGTAGCAACTGCCATGCTTTCCAGGGAGAAAGAAAAGCAGGGAGAAGCAGCTGTGCTGCCTTTAATGAAGTGTTTGAACTGTTCTGCAGAGAAGCAGCTGATTTTTTAATGCGTGAACCAGGTTTGCTTTCCTGCTAGGATTTTTTTAATACTGTTTATCAGCAGAAGTTGTTGTATGTGTTTAATTTTGATCTATTTAATATCAATAAATAGAAAAATTGTTTTTAACTTTAAAATTTGAAAATTCAAACGGGCTGAAAGTCCCGTGGGCAGTGTGATGTGCGGATGGAAGCACTGTGCTCTCTGTGCCTGTGGCACCTGCCTTCGGTGAGGGACACCCTGTCCCACGGGAGCTCCCCAGGCCTGGCTGAGAAAGGAGGGGGAAGCTCCCCAATCCCTGCCCTCAAGTCCCCCTGGCCTGGCAGGGACAGCAGGACACGGCCACGTGTTCCAGAGCCCGCCGGGGCTGAGGCGGGACATCACCCTGCTCAGGCTCAGATCTTGCGGGTGCTCCCAGCTGGTCACAGACAGCTCGGGGAAGGAGCAGCGGAGCACGGTGCTGGCGTGTCCCTAAAAAGGGGTTCAGGTGGCTGCAGCGCCAGGAGGTCCTGGGAACCACCCCGAGATGGGATGAAGGGGGAACAGAGACCTGGTAAGATGGTGTCTCATGAATGAATGGATATTAAACCCCATCTCTGAGTGGCTAATGAACGATAGGCAATTAACCCCATCCCTGACCTGGCTAATGAACTAATGGCAATTAACCCCATCCCTGTCCTGCACTGGGATTTGGGGCAATGGCCAGGAGTGTGTCCATGCTCTGCACTGGGGATGCAGAGTGGGTGACAGTCACTTGGGTGACAGTGGGGACACCCATTCCACAACCATGGCTGGTGAGCCTTGGCCCGGGTCTGGTGGCAGCGGGGACACGGAGGCAAGGACACACTGCCCCTGTGCCGGGCATGGGCTCTGGGCTGGGGAAGGCCACCACGGCCCCATGGTCACAAGAGGGCAGCAGGACCGCGCCGGCCCTGACCGCCTTTTGTAGCTTGGTTTTTTCCCCCGCCTTGGTTTCCGGCTCCACCGGCGTTGCTCCGGGATGTATAGCCGGGGATTTCGGGTCCCGCACCCAGGACGGGGCTTGCGGGCAGCCACGGGAGGCGACCTGTGAGTTGCCAGCCTCGGCCCCTGCTGCGGGCTCTCTGCCTGCTCGGTGATTACTAGTTTGGGGCAAGAAGATACTTTCATTCAACAGGGGGCATTTTTTTTTTTTTTAAAAAGGCAATTTACTGGGCTGGAAATGCAACTCTTCTACTCAAAAGAGCTGTTCCCGGATGCAGCTCCATGGTGTGTAGTTACACTTTATTTGGATAAAGCTTGGATTTAGCATTTTTTCCCCCAAGCTAATTTTTTAAGGCAGATATACTGTGTGCTGGAGTGTAACTTAGAGTAAATGAATGGGGCAGGTGACAGTGGAAGGAAGGACTTTCCCAGTAAAATCGAGTAACTCATCCAGTGAAGCTGTTGACCCCTGGCACAGTGAACCCGTGAGCCCTGACCTTTGGGACGACCGATGACATGGCTGTGGGAGCTGGAAGTCAGGCTGGAGGCTGCTGAGTCTCCACACAGCAGGTACTCGGCACAGGGGTCGCAGGCAGTGAGGGGGTGGGACGGCCACACTGTGCCCAGCATGGGGGTTCCTCAGCAGAGACACGGGGAGAGCGTCACTGGGGGCAGGTGGGACAGGGAGCCCAACAGCTGGGGCTGCTGCTGGCACAGACTAAGGGTCACTGTGTTGCTCTGCTGTCAGGGGGCAATGCCTGTGCTTCAGGGGAGGGCTCCCTGAGAGAGAGAAGTGAATGCTTGCTGTGGCTTTGTTTCCAGTCCTGGTTGGGACAGAAAGCAACAGTAAGTGCACTTGCTGATGCAGGAAGGACAGGTTCGCTGTTTCCACCCCGGTTGCTCTCCCTGACCCTTGTCCCCTCTGCCCGCGGTTCAGGGAAGGGAACGAGGCATTGTTTGGGGTGTCACGGCCTCCCCGTGCCTGGCACCTTGTTCTGAGGTACATCTGCGTTCTGAGCCCTCTGTGGCTCCGAAGCTGATGTTTGTGCTGTGGATGGAGGTGAGGGAGCATCAGTCGGAGCCTTGGGCACAGGCAGGCTCAGCGGGAGGGCTCCTGCCACACAGTGCTCCATTGTCCCTGGGGTGCTGGTGGTGAGGGGTGAGCTCCCCCAGTGCTGCCATGCCCAGGGTGGGAGCAGATGGAGTGATCCCCTGTCTTGGCTGAATTCCTGCCTGTGCAGAAGGCTTGGCCCCAGCTCCTCCCGAGGGTCCAGGGGCAGCATCTCCTGCCCTGAAACACACCTCAGACAGCACCTGGGTAAAATCCATGCACACAAACCCCTCCTCTTCCCCCAGTGCTGCATTGCTAGCAGTGGAAAGAGCACGATGTGAAACACAAGATCCTCTGAAAGGATAAAGGGAGTTTGGTATTTTGGGAGAGAAATTAAGAAGACAAACCCATCTGGCTGAGCTGAAGAGCCTGCACTGTGAGTCCATATGTTCCAGTGAGGAGAGCATGGATATTCCTGGAATGAGGGCCATTATATCCCTTTCTAATCAAATGGGATGGAAAGGAAAATGGGAAAAGGAAACTGTCATCTCCTGGGTGGTTCTTGCTAAGAAGTTACGGTTTTGCATTGCCAGCTTTGCCAACGGTGGGGGTTCCACCCATGGACAATGGACACAAGGAGTGCTAAACACCAAGAAAAGCCACCAGTGTCTCCAGGTCAGTGGGATGAGCTCCCAACCCTGCACTTTTCCTCATCAGCTGAAGGTGAGGAAGGTGAGGCAGGTGTCTATGGCTTCTTCTGTCCAAGGAGCAGCGACCGCAGATCTGAGGATGAACTTGACTATGCATTGATCCATGACAGCTCTGCACCCTTCCTGTGGGGATCTTTTCCCAGGAGAACTGGAAGCCACTGGCCAAGATTTTTCAGCCTCACAGAGAGTCCTGCAGGACACGGCGGGGATGCTACAGGCAAGAATAAACTTTTCGGCAGCAGTGAATTGTTGGCCTTCAATGAACATTCCCAGACAAAGCCTGGGCACGTGCTTGGGAATAGCAAAACAGATCCAGAGGGGCTGCTCGGGGCAGACCTGGGGGGAGACCACAACAGCTTGGACTGGGAGGAAGACGAGGTTAATGCCTTCTCGCTGTCTCCTGGGACAGTGAAGACATGTCCTGGCCAGCTGGTAAGTGCCTCTCACAGTGACTGTGGGAGCCCGTTACCTGTGCCCCACTCCCTGCTCCCCTGAGGCACCTGGTTGTCCTGAGGTTGGGAAGCTCTGGCAGACACCAGCTGCTTTATCTTCTCTTTACCCTAAACTCCTGCTTCACCCTTGAGACCTCTGGTCCTTGTTATTTGGTTGTGGGGGGCTCCAGACTCTGCCGTGCCCACATGTGGGGGCTGACGGAGCCTTCAGAGCAGCCCCCTCCCTGCAGCCGTTCTCCTGATGCTTCCCCCATCCCTATGGCTGTTCTCCTGCTACCTGCATCACCACTGTTGCAAGGCAGGAGCCTGATGAGCTCTTTGATTTCTACAAGAAAAAGGCAGAGGGTAAATATTGCAGCTCAGCAAGAACTGCTGGATTTCACTGGGATTATGTTTTCTTGTTCTTTTCAAGTCTTTTCTTGGTGTTTTGTGTTGCTGTCTCAGGCTCATAAACAGAATGTGCAATTATTTATCCCAGGCACTGATTTAAAACCTTCCTCTCCCCATAACTCAGCCCTGCCTTAGCAAAACCCACAGGGCTGAGGGCTGGGATGGGGCTGCTGCCTCTTCTTTCTCAGGGTTTTGGAATTCTTCTCAGCAGCAGAGGCAGAAGCCCACCACAGCACAGCCCAGCACATGGTGTGGGGACAGCCCAATCTGCACCCCACCTGCAGTCAGGATCTGCCCCAGAAAAACCTCTTCTACCTCTTGATTCCCTTTGGAGCAGGGAAAAGCACGTGGCTCCAGCTCAGCCCTGTGGCACAGGGCTGGGAGCACGATCCCTCCCTGGGACAAGCCTGGCAGCATCTGCAGTTGTGGGGGGCAAAAAGAATTCGCTGTCACATAATGAGTCTTTGTGTGTGTCAGGGTTGGCATAAAGGGCTTTCTGAAGCTTTTTTCTAGGAGTTTTCTTGGCATCCCCAGAGAAGGCTGGCAGTGGCACATGGCTCTTGTCCAGCCCTGGAAATACCCTGGGGTGTGGTGCCCAGGGGCATGGGATGAGCATGGGACGGGCACTTGGTGTCCCCAAGAGTAGAGTGTCTCTCCTCGTCCGTGCAGTCAGTGGCTGAAGGAAAGGGCATCCTTGGGTAGCATTTTTGACTGAACAGGTGCCCGATGCTGGTTTGTTTTCAGTGCCTGCTGCCGCCTGCTCTGTGCCCACTGGACCCATATGCCCATGCCCTGAGTTCCCTCAGCTTTGGGGTGCTCTGCTCTCAGGGTGCCCACAAGGTCAGCCTGGCCCTGATGGGGTTTGGCAGCAACCCTGGGCTCCTGAGGATGAGCCAGGAGGGTGTCCTGGCCACTGGGCTCTGCGCTGTGGTGGTCTGTGCCTGAGCACAGAGGTGCCAGTGGGTTATGGAGACCCCAGAGTCCTGGAACGGGACAGCAGAGCCCAGAAAGCCAAACTGGGCACTGGTGGGCTTGCAGAAACCCTTGGGCCCTGTCATCTCCTGCTCCAGGGCTGAATGCTTGGAGCCAATTGTGGGATTTGACTATTGGCACTCAGAGCAGAGCTACCATGTCCCTGTCCTGTGTCCCAGTCAGTCCCTGTGCCGTGTCCCCAGCTCTGCACGAGAAGCTGCAGTAGGCAGGGTTTGCCTCCACATTTGGGTGTGGAAAACTTGTTCCATGAACAGCCCATCCTTCCGTGGGTGAGGGGAGGCTGGTGTGGATTCATCACAGGGGTTCAGCTTGCAGAGACCTGCCCTTGCAGGGAGCCAGTGCTGCACCTGACGAGATTCCTCTGTCTTGGGAATTAATTCCAACCCTCGGCCAGAATTAGGGCTGGGATCCTCCCCAGACAACAGCTGTCACCAGGACTTCGTGCAAAAATACACAAGTAGCTCAAATGTGGTTTATTACATAGCATTTCATTGTGCCAGCCCGAGGAGGAGGTGGCCCTGCTGCCTGTGGTTATTTTTCGGGTGCTGAGTGTGTGTCAGTGGCAGGTACCAGCCCCTCACGCCCCCCAGGTGTGTGTGTCTGTGTGTCTGTACACGCGTGTGCCGGAGCACACGTGTGCTGCCAGCCCTCCCTGGGCTGCTCCCGGGCGTTTGGCCATGGGAGCCTCCCTGCACCTGCTAATAATAAGAACTGCTGCAATTCCTTGGGCTGTTCTGGCGCCTGCCTTGAGGGCAGAGGATTAATGTCCCAGGATTAATGTCCCAGCCTGGCTCCAGCAGCTCAGGGCTATTCCCAGGGGAAGGAAAAGATGCCTGGTGAGTGATCTGCTTATGCCCCCTTTTATACTTAAAAATGCAGCCTGATTTATATTTCTTTTTCTTTTTAACATGCCTGAGTGAGAACTGGAGCACAGCAATGGGTTTTTGCTGGAATTCTGTCATGTGTGGGAGTCTCTGTAGATGCTCACAGATATTTACTCTTGGGTGCTTGCTTATTATTACCAGAGTTAAAATCAGATGGACATATTGGTCTCAAAAACCCCCAATTTCTTTCTGTATCACTTGGGTCCATTTGTAATTTGTGTAATTTGTCTACAGTATCTCAGAAATGTCACCCTATCAGTTATGGTCTTTCAAATGCATTTAAATAGCTCTTCCCCCATGCTAAGCACATCCCCAGGCCTCAGCTGAACACCCCAAGCTTTCTGGGTCACAGCTCTGGCCTTTCAGACCTGTAGAAGTCTCAGGGAATGGGGGCAGGAGCCCCCCCAGCTGGCACAGCAGAAATTCTCCAAAACCATTGACTGATTTTTTTCAGTGATGTTGTCTCTTGTTCAGTAAAACTGGGGGGTTTAACCAGTCTGTGAAGGCTAGTCAGCTGAAAAGTTTGTTTGGCTTCTGTGTGTGTGCTAAATCAATCTGTGTTTGTAAATTCTCTCACTGGTGTTTGCAAACTGGAGCATCCTGTGAGGGTAAAGCACAGACGCAGCCTGTGCCAGGACCCCCCACAGGACAGGGAGCATGGGGGGCTTCTTGCAGCCCTGGATGAGGCCAGGAGCCCTCGGGTCATCTCTGGGAGCCCAGTGGAGATCTGGGCTAAGGAAAAGTGTCACTGGTATTGGAGGGCAAAGCATCAGCAGGACACAAGTGCCACCGGTGCTGGGAGAGGCGACATCCTGCTGTGCTGCCTCAGCCCTCTGGCAGGGATGTGCTGAGGGAATGCCGTGGGACCGGCTGGCTGCTTCAGTGCTGTGGGATGGGGGCATTGATGCCTTTGGGTCCAGAAGGCCCTTCTGTGTGCTCCGCTGCTCACCCGAGCGCTTCCTTCTGCCGCGAGAGCCGGCACGTGGGGATTAGGTAATTGCCTAATTGCCCATCCCAGAGGGAAGCTTTCCCGCAGTGCTGGGTCTCCAGTGCAGCCTGCGGCATCCCAACAGCATCCCGCACCCTCCCTCCAGGCGGCGTCCATCCCAGTGCATCCCACTCGTTTGCTGTCGGAGATTGGAGCATTACTTTGAGATTATTTTAAACGAGGAATGTTTTAAGGGAGGGGCAGTGGTGGCAGGCAGGCAGGGAGCGCACTGGTGGTGTGGGGCGGCTGTGGGACAGTGGGAGCTGGGGAATGTCTTCTGCTGCCCTTTGGCATTCCTGTCTCTCGGTTGGCTTCTTGTGGTCTGGCCGCGGTGGTGCCTCTCCAGCGCAGGGAGCCCCGCAGAGACATTTGGCCTCTTGGGCTGGAGCCCAGTGCCGAGGTGTGAGCAGGGACGGCCCCGCGGCCGAGCCCCAGCCCTGGGGTGCAGTGGGGGCTCCGCGGGCGTCCGTGTGCTGGACCTTCTCGGGCAGAGCCCCGCAGCCCCGTGCCCGAGGGCACGTCGTGGGGGCTCAGCCCTGCCCTCGGTCTCTCCGCCTGCCCGGTGCCGCTCCCCTGGGCAGCGGGTTTGACGCGTTCTCCCCCGTCCCTTCCCCCGCCCTCGTGGTGTCACAGCCCCAGCACCGCCAGCCCCCGCCCCGCGGCCGTCGGCGGGAGAAGAAAAGGGTCCCTGTTCCCGCTATGCTAATGGGGAAAGGCCGCTCCGCGGGAGCTGCGCCCTTCCCGGCCTCGGGAAATGCCTGCGCACGGCGGCAAGTGGAAAATCCCCGCCTGCCGACGGCGGGGGCTGCCGGCTGGCCGGGGGTGTCCTCGCTCACACCCCTGCAGACACCCCTCGGGTCCCGCCCGGGACCGGCCCCCGGGAGCGGTGCCAGCGGCGGGTTCTGTGGCCGACGGGGACACTGCCCGGCCGGCCGCTGTCACTGACGCTGTGCAACAGCCGGGACAGCAGTAGCCCGTCGATGGACAGGAATAGCTCCTGCCGAGGCGACATGGGATCCTCCAGGGAAGGATCTGTTGTGGGGGGAGGTCGTTCCTGTCCTCCAGAATACTGGCTCTGTCCCATGACTTTCAGAGAATGCGAGACACGTGTGGCAGTGCTGGGGCTGCTTGGTGGCATCCCGGTGCCCATCCCAGCTCCGGGTGCTCGGGACAGCTGACGGCATTTGCCACATGGGAAGCTCTTAGTGTGCACAGGGTGGAGTTTTCCTTAGAATCAACCTTTTAAAATTAATTCAAGTTTAAAATGGGTTCTCACACGGGTCTGAGGGTCATAGTGGTACACACATGCATATATACATACATAGAGTGAGTGGACATTGCTTTTGCTTTTCCTGTAGCTGTCTGTAGAGTGGGTTCATTAGGAATTTTGGGAAGAACGAAACTCAACAGTGGGCTCTGTGTCCCAGCACCACTTGGCAGAAATACCCATTTGATGTGCACAGCTCCTGCCACTTCCCCATGGATCCAGTCCCCAGGAGCTATTCCTGCCAAGGATAGTGTCCTGGCACGATGAGGAAGGATCCAACATGTAACATTACTGGAATGCTTTTGGGATGACTGGGTAGGAAGAAGCTACACAAGTATGCAGAAGCCCTGTGGTTTGTCTCCCAGGCCTGGGAAGGAGACAGACTGCTCCTCTTTGTGCTAACTTGGCTTTTCTGACTTTTGGAGGAAGTGTGAGAAGGACCCGACACCGCCGGGCTGAGCGGTGCCACGGGGGCTGTCGGGGGCTGGGGGGCTGGCAGGGGCGCTTCTCTGGGTCCTGGTAGAGTCATGGTAGAAGCAGTGGGGCTGCCCCCATGTCTGTAAGGGCTTGTCTGGTTTAGGCAGGACAGAGCCACCTCCACTGGCCTGTCCTGATGCCCTTGTGGATGGACAGATGGATGGATGGACAGATAGAGGGACGGATGGACGGACAGACAGACGGATGTCTCTCTTGCTACCCCATGTGCTGCCTGTGCTCTCTGGAGTGGGCAGGTGCCCATCCTGTCTGCCAAACAGAGCTCAGTGCTGACAGGTGAGCCCCTGATAGAAAGAGGAGCCCAGTGCCACAGAACCTGGCAGTGCCACCCTCCCTGCAGGGACAGTCCCTCCTGTAAGAGGTGCCTTCAGCCCCATCCCAGGCCCAAATGCCCTGCTCTGGGGGCAAAGCCTGTAGAAGCATTGAACAGCCTCCCTGGGCTGCCCCGAGTGACAATGGTGGAGCCTTTCCCAGGATCCTGCAGTGGCAGTGCCCTTCCGTGTCCTGGCCACAGTGGTGGTCCCCTGCCAGCCCAGCCCTATGGCAGCGGTGCCTGGTGAGATGTACGGGGATGTCTGGCAGTGGGCTAGGAAAGGTGACCCCGGTGGGACTCGTGCCACAGAGGTGAGACTGCCTTCCCAGCCCCGGGTGTTGAAAGGAGGAGAAAAGGGACTGCTAATACAAAGCTTGCACTGTGCCTCAGAGCCCCCAGCCCCACTGAGCTGGCCCAGTAACACCAGTAACACAGGGGACGGGGTGGGGAGCTGCAGCTGGTGCCAAGCCTGGGAGCAGTGCCAGAGCCCGCTGAGGAATGAGTGAGGGGAGATGGAAGGAGGCAGCTGGAGCCGGCACTGGGACTCATGTTGCCTGTGACCTGCTGCTGGGGCCACGGCAGAGCTGTGCCGGTGCCCTGCTGGTGCCTTATCCCCCTTATCCTTATGCTTAGGGTCCCCAGCACCCTGTCCTGGCTGACACGTGGCACTGGGCACAGCTGCCACACACACCAGCTGATGGGGGTCGGGTACAGATGGTTCGTGTCCTGGGCAGAGCCCCTGAGCTCTGGCACGCAACTTCCCACCTGGAGTTACGTAGGAACCAGGCTGGGCATGGGCAGCACTGTCCCTGCAGAATGCGGAGCTGACTCCAGCCTGGGATGAGCAGTGGGCAGGAGCGATGCCACGGGCGATCCCGATGCCAGTCCAGGGTGGGTGGCACCCACCGAGGGTCCTGTGGGAGGAAGTCTCCCGGGCATCGCTGGAGACCCGCTTACCCTTGCTTATTCTGAGCTATGCCTGCAAGAGGAATCCTGGGGCTGTGAGTGGAGAGCTGGCACAAATGCTTGTAAAGGGACCTTTAATTGTGGCCTTTGTGAACAAATGATGTTTGTGGAAGGCAGATAAGGAGCTGTGAATAGCTGGAGTGAAAGACTCAGTCATATTTGATGGCCGGGGGTGGTTTTCCCTGTGTTGTTCTCCCTGCTGGGGTCTCGGCTGCAGGCTGGCCCTGCGTGCCTCTGCTCTGTGCTGAGGGTGCTCTCCGTGTTCGGCGCTGTGAGCCTGGGTGCCCATGGTGAGCCTGGCTGCCAGCTGTGGCCAAGGGAGCCTGGCTGCCCCCTGTGCCCGCAGTGGGGCCAGCAGCACCTGGGCATGCAGAAGGCCGTGGCGGGGGCATCCAGGGATGACACCATGGCTGGGTATCCCTTGTCCCTCGGAGGGGAGAGCACCGGGAGCTGCCAGTCAGCTTGGGCAACACTGGAGTGACAGTCTGAACTGTCCGTTTTTCAGCGTCCTACATGTGCCTTTGACAGCTCCAAGTGCCTTTCTCCCATTCTAGAGTGCCTCTCTCCCTTCACCCCTTCCCGCTGCCTGGGAATGGGAGCAGGCGGTGCGTTCCAGGCAGGAAGGAAAGCCTGGAGCTGTTTAAAACTTCGCAGTCTTCAGGGAATTTCAATCGCGTCCAAGCCTGTTCACAACCAACTGAATAACGGTGCAGGGTTTGAATGCTGGCCCGCCTCCGCCGCTGCCTCCTCCTCCCTCCGCCCGCCGGCCGCTCCTGCCCGCACTGGGCTCTGCCCGGCTCCGCTGCCGCAGGCGCTGCCATGGGGGTGCCGGGGGGTGCCCTCCCCGCCGCCGGGGGCAGCGCCGCGGTCTAGGGGGGCTCTGCCGGCCCTTCGCCTGCCCACCATGCCATTGCTGGATTTTTTCTGGTCTTGCTTCAAACGAGCCAAGGTAAGGGACCGCTGCTCGGTGGTGTCCGTCTCTGGCACCCTCCAATTTCAGGAGAATCCTCTGGAAGGGACGACGGGGAGGCGACCTGGCTTGCTCACGGTGTCAGCGTGTGCGTCTGCTCTGGGGGGTGTTGTGCCCGTGCCCCGCGTGCACGTGAGAGGTTAATTTTGGTTGGGCCGCCTGTGGGTGTGTGCTGGTCCCTGTCCCTGTACTCGCCCGGTGCACAGCCCCGGCCGGGCAGGGGGCTGTGCCCGGTGAGAGCGGCGGTAGGCTCGGGGGCTGTGTGTGCCTGGCTGTGCTCTTGGCCCCCCCAGGTGGTCCTGCCACGCTCGGGTGATGTGGCTGGGCTGGAACACCCCTCCGAACGCAGAGGCTCGGGTTGCTCCCAGTGCGGCTGCGGGAGCACGGCTACCTTGGCCGACCTGCAGGGCCAGGGTGGCTGTGAGCGAGATGACAAAGGAGCAGCGAGGCCGGGGGCCCTCAGTTTTTAATTTCCTGCAGCAGCGGCTCTCGTGGCATCTGGGATTTTTCATTGGGCTTTAATTCTTCATCTGTCGCCTTAATAATGAGCAAATCTCCCTGCCTGCTTCTGATCACTGTATTGGTTTATTGTGTCCCAGCCCACGCAGCATGGTGGGAGGTGAGCTGGGAAGATTGTAGAAACATGGTTAGTGTGGATTTTGGGAGCTTCAGATTGTGCAAAGCATAAAATCCCCTTACAGGCAGAGCTGTACACCAGGCTGTGCCGGGTGAGTGGATCTGCTGCGGTGAAATGGATGCGGAATGCACACTGTCCCCCGGGCTTTCAGTGCAATGCTTAAAATAGTTGAGTCTAAAAACGACATTTGTGAAATTCATTGGTAATATTAGTGGCTGTCTTGTCCCTGCTGTCTCCAGAGAGCTCAGCTGTCCTCGTTAACCCTGGTTGTCCCTGCGTGCTGCATGTTGGCATTACCATAGTACTCGTGGTGGCAGAGAGATGGACACCGGCTCCTGCCTCCCCCTTGCAGAGCTGCAGATCCCACGGCCTCCAGCCCAGCCCACGCTGGCTCCGGTGCCTGGGGGCTTCAGTGATGTCGGAAGCAGCCGGCAGACGACTGGATTCAGCGTGTCACCTCAGCCTGACGTGGGGTCTGGTGGCCCAACTGGCCAGGGCACCACTTTCTTGGGTGCCCTTGGTGCACACTGATGGCCTTGTGTGGGGCTGAGGCTTCTGCTTCAGTCTGGCTCCTTCTCCCTCCATGCTGGTGCTGCTCAGCTGCTCTTCTCACCATGAACAGCCAAGGAATTTCTTGAAGAGAGACAAACGTGCTAGGCTCTGTCTGTGGGATTAAAACTTTCCAGATCAAATGAGGTGGAGCTGTGGCTGGCAGAAGATTTTGTGGGAAAAGGAAGGTGTGGGAACAAACTGGGCAGTGCCAAAGGAGCTGGAGGAGCCCAGTGACTTCCCCCATGGACGTGGGCTCTCTCTGAGATCACAGTGATGTCTCCGGCCCCGCTGATGGCACCTCTTGGGCAGGCGCTGCTGAGGGAGGCCTGGCAGCAGGGACATGGTTAAACTCGTTTCTGCCGGGTCATCCCCAGCCCTGCTGCCCCGGCAGGAAGAGGGGTCCCGGGGGTCCGTGGGAAAGGCCGGCTCAGCAGTGCTCCGAATTCCTGCAGTGATCCTGCGGCGCCTCTGGCCGTGGGGCTGGGGCAGCGCTGGAGGGTTTGTCTGCACCCGCAGCAGAGTGGGGGGTCCTGGGCTCTGTGCCTGCCTCAGGACCGGGGAGGGGGGGACCCTCAGCTCCACCTCAGCAAATTGCCACCAGCTCCCAAGTGCTGCTGAGGCTCCACTGCTGTGAATCCCATTTCTCTTGGCTTTCCTTGGGAGCTGGGGTGGGGGGCACATGCTGGGCACACTGTGTTTGCCCAGCACTCAGGGTGGTGGGTGGTGCTGGTGTTTTAAAACCAATGGGGCTGATGCCCTGGGGAGAAGCCTTTGCCAGAACTCTTCTTGTCCTCAGAGCCAGAGTAGCATTTCTGGTCCCAGTTTCTCTCTGGGCGGAGGAGAGGCTGGAGGGGAGACTGAGCCCAGACACGAGGGGTAGCAGTCCATGAGTATGAGAATCAAATCCATAACAAAATTATTTCTGTTCTTTTTTTCTTTCTTTTCACAGAGTTTCACATTTCTAGAAGATAAGAAAGATGCAGGTAAGCTACAACAGTGTTTTTTGGGGCAGGAATATTGTTGCTGTGGGATGGGCAGGGGTCATGGGAAGAGGACAGTCCCCTTGCTGGGCTCCTGGGTTCATCTGTCAGCAGTGTGATTTTGCCCCCAACTGTTATGTTCAGAGGAATATATTTGCAAAAGGGCCTTAGTTCCTTTTCAGTTCCTCTCTTTGTGGTGAACAGCTTTGTGCTCTGCAGATAAACTCACTGAGAGCTTCGGAGCCTTGGCATTGCTGTGACCCAGGAGGGTTTCCCTGGCTCGGAGCCCCTCAGCTTTGTGTGGCTGAGGTGTCTCACCTGTGACCGTGGGGCAGGAGGGACTCGTGGTGCAGCTCCAGGCTGATCCACGGGGTTTGTGTGCAGCTCCACCAAACCTCTGCCAGGGTGGGGACACGGGCTGGGGGCTGTGGCTGCCCTGCCCTGGGGGCTCATGGGTGCTGGGAAGGCTGGTGGGAGAAGGAGGAGGAGGAGGAGAAAGGGGTGTGTGCCAGCAGGGCTGGGAACCAGGGATGGAGATGGGGCTGTGGGCAGGAGGGTCGAGGTCCCACCTTTCATCATCCCACTGGTCAGTGCCATGGGGGTCTTTGCACAGTGACACCCCCAGAATCAAACCATTCCATCCCATGGGCAGCTCATGGGCATTGGCTCTGGCAGCCCTGGAAGAGGGGGAACCTGGAGCCCGGGGTGGCTCTGCTGCTTTTGGCACAGGGCTCAGGACAGGCCCTGTGGATGGCGGCTCCGGCACCGGAGACTGTTGGCCAGAGCCTAGGTGCCATGGAAAGGGAAACCTGCCATGCAGGAAGCCCATGGGATGTGCTAGGGGGTCTCCAGCCAGTTCCCTGATAGGAAGGCAATGCCCAGGGGCCTCTTGTTTTCATCCAGGTAAGGGTTAGGTGAGCTCTGAGCCCAGCTGGAGAGAGCCCAGGAGCACAGGAGAGCTCTGGGCAACAAAGGGTACTTTGTGAGGGAGCCCCAGAGGTATCCTGGGTGGTCTCTGGCCCTTTCACGGGTGAGATTAACAACATGAATGTCGAGAGCTTTTTAAAAAAGGGTTAAAGTGCCCTGTGGAAAGAAAGGGGCAGGGAAGACTCCCATGGATCACACTGTGACTGGTATTTTGGGGGGAAGAACATTTATAGGTGTTTTCCCTGTGTTAAAATTGTCTGTAGAATCCAGGTCTCTCCTGGTGAAGGCTCAATGACACTCACACCACCCCAGCTGATACCTGCCTGTCACATGTCCCTGTCCCAGCTCTGGCTGCTGGAGGGATGCTGGGCTGCTGTGAGCTCTGGGGGCAGGAGGAGCAGGAGCCTCGTGTCCCCGAGCAGATGCACAGTTTCTCACTGGGGAGAGGGATTTGTTACCTGTGACTCGATGCACTGATGGAGCTGTGGTGGCTCCTGGTGTCACTGTGGCCTGCAGCAGCCGGTGCCTGGTGCAGGGTTGTTCTGGCTTTCCTGGGGATTGCACTGGATGGGGGGTTCATGCCCTGCACTGGGGTTTTAAATCTCTGGGAAGGGGCCGGAGCAGGTCCCCACTGTCCTCTTTGCTGATCATCCCCAGAAGGTGCTGGGACAAAGGGGGCACTTCAGGAGACATTTGGGCCGTGGGCTCAGGGAACACCATTCCCTTCCCTGGTGATTTCCAGTCTCTTTAGCTGGGCAGCATGAGGAGCTCAGCTCCTGACACAGCAGCAGGAGGCAGGGTACAGTTGGTTGTGGTTTATCCCAGTAGCTGTTGGCAAAGTGCCTCTCCTGGCTCTTCCATCATTTCCTGGAGCCTGCCTCTAGTTCTGCCCCTGCAGCACTGCTGCTCTCCCAGCACACCTGGCAAAGTTGCTGAACTGCTTTCCAGGTATGGATGGACCTGTTCCCAGCTCCCAGGACCTGTTCCGGCTCCAGCACCGTCCTTGGAGCTGTGGCTGTGCTGCCACATCCCCTTCCCTGAACACCAGCTGGACGAGGTCACTGTGGCTTCCCCCTAACATCAAAATATCCGGGTATGCCCTGGCAGCTCCTGCAGCAGCCATGATGGAAACTTGGACTTCATCTGCCTTCTCAGAGGCAACTTTTCAGCCAGAGCACACAGGGACTTCCATGTCCCTACTCTCCCTCCCACTGCCCTGCCCATGGCAGGACCCACTCTGGCCCACCCCGTGATCCCCTCCAGCATCACCCCTGGCTGGATGGGATACAGTGCCCCTGCACAGCCCCAAACTGTCCTGCTGGAGCAGTCTCAGCAGGGTCAAGTTTCCATGGATTTCCTGACCCTCTGCTTCCTCTCCAGCATTCACTTCCCATGTATTGTTCTGGACAGAGCAGAAAGGAAAGGCTCACAGACTGGCTGTGCACATGAAAACTGCATCCTCAGAATAAATTCCTGCCAATAGCAGCTCCAGGACCCTCCAAAAGGGACTGGGAGGTGATCTGCAGATGGTACTGAGCAGTGGCTCCTCTCACTGCTGAGGGACAGGGATAAAGCTGGTGGCAGCACAGCCAGGCAGTGGTGACATTGCAGCATTTCAGGGTGGGCTCCTCTGTCTGGATGTGGTGAATTAATGGGGAAAAGCAACACAAGGAACTCGGCTGAACTTTTGCCCCTGCATGAAATAGTAAGGTTGTATTTACCCAGAATCTGGATTGCCGAAAATAACCCTCTAAATTTAGCTGTTGTTGATGTGTTGTCACAGCTGAGCTGTTCTTTTCACATGCAAATCTCCTGTGCTGGCTCGGTGGGTTTGTGGCCTGAGGCCACGAGTCCTCTGTTCCTCTCCTGACCTGTGCCCATGTGTTCGATTCCCTGGGTTTTGGGGGGAAAACGGGGACTCGATCTGGTTTTGTCATTGCCTGGATAGGTTGGAAGGGACATGGCCTGGCAGGGACCTGTGCCAGGAATGGTGGGTGCAGGGGCTGCACCACTGCCCTCGGCACTGGGGCCACACTCCATCTGTGGCATCGATGCCAGGGAGATCTGGGGGGACTCTTGGGGTGGGTGGGATGCTGGACATGGCAGCAGGGACCTGTTCTGGGCAATGCTGCAACTTGCTGAGAAACCGCTGCTGTTGCATGGTGGAAAAGGCAGTCACAGGGCTGGGTGTGGGTTGGAGAGGTGGGAAGTAGAAAAACTGAACCGAATGTGATTATTAGTGGTTTTGGTGGGACATGTGATGAGGGGATTCTGTGCTGCTGCTCCTTCCTCTTCCTCTTTCCTGCCTGCCTGGGCTTGGACTCAGGCTCAGCTGGTGACTCACACTGAAACACCGACCTCGGTCCCAAACTAATGCCGGGTCCCTCCTGGCTCCGCACAGCCCTGGGAACAAGCTGTGCCACTCCTTGGCTTATTCCTCATGAAGGAGGGGAGATGTTTCTCAAATACTCTGATCTTCCCTCAATTACAGTCTCTGTGGCCTTACTCCTGTACCCTCCCCTCACCAGGAATGGAACCCTGCCTGGCCAGTGCATGTGCTTTGAGATTAACTCTTACCAGTAAAAAAGTTTTTCAAAAAAATAATGAGGTAATTCCTAAGCAAGACTTCATACCCTAAAATTCACCCTGCCAGAGTAGTTTGTGTGCCTTCCATCAGATGTTTCCTTAGGAGCTGAGACAGCCTGTCCTGAGGCTCCAGACATGACTTCCAGCCTTTCCTTTCCAGCTCATCAGTGCACCACTGAGGCTACTTTGGAGCTGCTGAGCTTTTTGATGCATACTTATCCCTGTTGGTCAAATTGCCCTAGGAGATGGGCTGGTTCTAGCACCCTGACAGAGCCAGGCTCTGACGTCTCCCCATGGGTCACTCTGGGATATTTGTGGTGGGTGCAGGAGGTTTGCAGGGATGGCAGATCCCATGTGAGCCCATGGAAGCCGGCACAGAATTCCATCCTCAGGTAGTTAATAGGAACCAGCAGGGCAGTGACATAGGCATGCAGAGGGTGCCTGGTAGTACCTTGGCTACAGCAATTTTAAACACATTTTGTTTGTTCCCGTGTCACCTTTATGTTCTTTAGACTATGCAGGGTGTTGGTCCCCCCTCTGAGCCCCCTCCTACCCCTCTCCCTGAGGGTCAGGCAGCCTGTGGAGCACCCATCCTGCTGTGCCTGGCTCCTGAGGAACCAGTGAAAATGGGAAATGACAAAAAACACTTTAAAAGAAAATCAAAACCAACTTGGTCACATTTTGCTTTTCCAATAAACGACCGTAGGGAAACTTTGTCAGAAGCTGGAGATCCCCTGGCCTCCGAATGAGGTCAGTTCTCATCCCTGTGCTCCTCTGCCCAAAAAGTGTCTGTAGTTCTGACCCCCGGCAACTGCTGCAGTGACAGAGCCCCCTCCCCCAGCTTAGCTCCGTCCTTCTGCAGCTTTAATTCCAGGGGTGGAAATTTTCCTGTTTCCTGTAGCTAACAAAATACAGATCCCCCCCTCTGGACAGCAGGATCCACTCACGGGTAGGGGAATTTTCTTTGAAGGCCAGAAGGGAAGAACCTGGGTTAGAGAGAAGGGTTTTCTCTGTTGGTGAGCTGTGTGGCATGTGGGAACTGCAGGGAATAAGCTGGGAAAAGGCCCCTTTGGCCACCTGGTGCCCACAGTGTTGCCAAGTTTTTCCTTTGTCAGCAAGGAGAGATTGAGACTGACTGTAAAGTTCTAGCTGCATCCTTGGGGTGGTTTGCATGAGATGGAAGGGGTTGAGAGAGAAGTTCCAAGTGTGGTCACTTCCCTGAAATAATAATGAGAGAATGCACTGAAAACTGGCAGAAAGGTTCAGCTGGCCAATGGTTTTGCTTTGGTTGGAGCTTCGACGTGCAAGCTCCTTAAACATGCACAGGAAGGTAATGCTTCCTGCAATTGCCCCTCTGTCCTTCTGGGGAGAACGTGGTGTAAAGGAGCAGGCAGGCGGTTGTGGGAGCCTCTTGGGCCTGTGTGATGCTCACGGGGGTTTGTTTTCAAATCCTGAGAGGTCAAATGGGGAAAAAGTGGTGAGAGGTGTTTGCAGGCCAGTCTGATCACGTTAATTCCTTCTGCCCTTAATGAAGAGCCTCTGAGCCCTGCCCAGAGTGTCCGCAGGGCTTTGAACACCCTCCCGCCCCTGGGAGCGGAGGCGGCAGCGAGCGCGCACCCAAGCGCGGTGTGGGAGCGGAGCGGGGGTGACTCAGTTCTGGGAGGATGCAGGTGGAACCCGAGGCTCAGCATCAGCTTGACCTTGGTCCCTGGTGACGCCTGACGCCGAGCCGGGGGCTGAGCGGGGTCCCAGGCAGCGCGTCCCGGGGATGCTGCGGGAGAGCGGCTTCCTCGGCCGGAGGCGCGGCTGGGGAGGCTCCGCCGGGGGTGGGGGGAACGGGCGGAAGGGGAGCGGGCGTTCCCCGCCAGCGGCCCCGGGCCCGTCCGGGCATCCCGGCGGGG
>VXAY01006447.1:565592-596186 GCA_013399855.1 Oxyruncus cristatus
GTGTGAGTGCCCGCGGGCTCAGTGTGGGACCGGCCGCTCTGCTCTGCCCTCGCCGCCGCCTCTTTCTAGCTCAGCGTCCCCGGGAGATTTCCTGCTCTCTGCCCCCACACCCTCCCTGTTCCTGCTTCACACAAGGAATGAGTGGAAAAATGCTTGAAATCCTCTGAGCCCAGCACTTTTTCACTGGCTGTCACCGTGCTGGGACCACCCTGGTGAAATGTCCGTCCTGGCCGTCCCCTGGGTCCTGGCCTGGGAGTCGGTCAGTACCCCGAGGCTCTGCACCCATCATGTTTCCAAGGGCTTTGCTCACCCTTTGTCCCTTTCCATCCCCTCCCTTCGAGCCAGAGACCTGCGCTCTGTGGGGGTTGGTACTTGTGGGGGTCAAGGCTCAGCTGGGTCCTGACACCCCAAGCCCCCCTGACCCCTCGTCTGCCCGTGGGTGCTCACAGCCCATCGCTCCTTGCCTGAGTGACTTTCCACTGATCCCCCTGGATCAGCAGCTGTTCCCTTTGCTGGGGCTGACCCTGGGGGGGCACTGGCTGCCTGCTGTCACCCCTCTGCCATCCCTCTGCCTTCCCCCGGGCTCTGGCTGGTGACTGGCTCCCACACACAAAGCTGCAGGAGGACTTTGCAGCCAACAAGGGCTGCACGGAGCAGCCTGTGCTGGAGCCCCTTCCCTCCACAGCGAGGGACTACAGGGTGGGGGGTAGAGGCAGGCAGGAGCTTGGTGGGAGGAGGGTCAGGAGCTCAGGAAGGAAGGAAGATGTGCATCAAAAGCCTCTCAGACTATGAAAACAATGGGGAAAAAAATCTTGTTTTTTAACTTGATCCTCCCACTTTTGGGAGCTTGGGCATCCCTCCAAGCAGTGATTTCAAGGGAATGTACCTGGTGTCTCTCCCACTTTTCTGATGATCCCCCCTGCCAATTGCCGCTTGCCTTTCCTCGTCCTGTGTCTGTGCCCAGTGTTCATCTCAGGCCTCCTGCCCAGGGTCCTGTTGCCTCCATCTCATGCTCTGCCTCCTCTGCCTCTCCCTCTGTGCTCAGGCTGGTGCTTCCCGACCTCCAACCCTTTTGCCTCCCATTTCTCACAACAAAATTCCTCCTTCAAGTCTACTTTAAATGCTTTTTTTTCCCCCTCTTAGCCTCCTATTCCAAACTCTGCCTACCCTTTTCTCCCTCACCCTCTTGCAAATCACCTGTGGCTGGTCCCCTCTGGTGTGACACAGGTCTGGGGTCCAGAGCCAGGTTGTGAGGTGTGTGTGCCATGAAGAGGGTCCTCCTCACCTTGTGCTGTTGGAGGAGTAACTATGGAGCAGGTAAATCCCCTGCAGAGTGAGGGGGATTTCTGGGCCACAAGACCTTGAGAGCAGCCCTGCTGCTCCTCTCGGTGCCTCACTGCTGCTCCCACCCTGGCTGTTCCATCCGCTGGGGCTGACGGGATGGATGAGCTGGGGACAGCCAAGCGTCTGTCCAGAAACTGTTCTGGGGCTCCTCTTTGTGGGGGGAAGAGCCTGAGGGACCCCCGTGGGGGCTCAGCCTGGCAGGGAGGTGGCAGCTGTTGGTGTCACAGCCGCCGGCTCCAGCCCACGGGCCAGGCCAAGCCCTGCATTTGCTGCTGCCGGTCTGGGAGCAGAGGGAGGGGTTGACTGAGTGGAGGGGATGGGGAGCTGGGGCAGTGTGGGACACGGATGGATCTGGGGTCAGACTGGACTTCGCATGTGTCACAGAAACGCCGTCTGATTTGGGTGGGAAGGGACCTTAAAGCTCATCTCCCTCATGAACCATGGGCAGGGACATCTTCCACCAGCCCAGGCTGCTCCAAGCCCCGTCCAACCTGGCCTTGGACACTTCCAGGGATGGGGCAGCCACAGCTTCTCTGGCTCATCTGTGCCAGGGCCTCACCACCCTCACAGGGAAGGATTTCTTCCCAATCTTCCGTTTAATCCTGCCATTCCCCCTTGTCCTAGCACTTCAGGCCCTTGTCCCGAGTCTCTCTCCATCTCTCCTGGAGCCCCTTTAGACTCTGGAAGGGGCTCTCAGATCTCCCTGGAGCCTTCTCTTCTCCAGACTGAACACTCCCAGTCTGTCCCCACGACAGAGGGGTTCCAGCCCTCGGACCACGTCACGTCCCTCCTCCGCCCCGGCTGCGGCCGCAGCGGCTCCGCCGTTCGGTTCGAGCGCAGCCCCCCGAGCTGCGGGAGCGGAGCGGGGCGGTCCCGGGGCGGGCGATCCCGGGGATTGGGAGGCGGATCCCGGGAGAGGGTGGGGCGGATCCCGGCGCTGGGATCCCGCACCTGCCGCAGCCGCGCTCACACCGACAACAGCCGGAGCTCGGCTGGCACTGCCCGAGCCCGCCCGCGGCGGCCCGGGCACGGGGGTCCTCCCCGCGGCACCCTCCGTCCTTTCCAGCACCCACCCTCCTCCTTATCCCCGCGGTCACCCCCACGAGCGCGGCTGGACCAGGCTCAGCCTGAAGGTAAATCAGGAACCTGTGTTTGTGTGCGGGGGTTTGAGGGGAGAGGAGGGGGCGGATTTCGGTAGAGAGCATCCAGCAATCTGCTAAACCTGCGGGCTTTGTTCCTGGTCCCGGGCTGTGCTGTGCCTGGAACGTTGGCACACACGTGTGAGAGAGAGTGAGAGTCCCTTTCTGAAATCACTTGCAGCTCTGTGTGTAACAGAGTAAGTAGACGGGAGGTGACAGAGAGATACAGCGACTTCAAGTTGTGCCAAGGGAGGTTTAATTGGATATTAGGAACAATGTCTTCCTGGGAAGGACTGTCCAGCCCTGGCACGGACTACCCAAGGCAGTGGTGAAGTCACTGTCCCTGAAGGGATTTAACAGGCACATGGATGTGGTACTTTGGGACATGGTCAGTGGTGGCCTTGGCAGTGCTGGGGGAACTGTTGGGCTCGATGGTCTCAAAGGGCTATTCCAACCTGAATAGTTCTGTGATTCACCTGTGGCTCTGGAGGGTGCTGCTCAGCCCCGCTGCCTCCAGCAGCACCAGAATGCCGCCAGGGGGGATGTGGGTGGTCTGGCACCGGTGCCCATGTATGGATGGACATGGTGCCTGTACGAGGTGGCTTTGCTGCAGCTGGGGATGATGAGAAGCTTGGAGCTGGTACTTGTCTCCTGACATGCTCGAGCTGTAACTGGATCCCCTGTGTGATTGCCAGGCTGAGTCATGGCAGTGTGTGGGATGAGGATCTGCTGCTGCTGTCGAAGCGGGCGGTTCAGCGTGTTCGGCTCCCGCTCTGCCGCGCTGACCCGTGTGCTGCCAGCAGAGCTAGCCAGGGACCTGAGGGGCTGGCTGAGGCTTTCTCAGGGTTCCTCCTCACCCTCCTTTACCTGGCATTAGTAGTGATTTACCCAGTGGCTGGGAAAGCACAGATTTGCCTCCTGATCCAGAGAGTCAGTGAGTTCTTGGAAAAACTGTACTTGATATCAGGATACTCCAGATCGGGTCCTTACGCTGTGGCGGGGAAGGCTGGCTCTGTGTCCTGGCTTTCAGTGCCATGGGCACATGTTTCCAGCAGATCAACTCCTTTGGAGTCCTTTGTCATTGGTAGGGACAGATGGGTTTGCCATGTGTGTGTTGTTTGTCACATTGTGACCCAATGCTGCTCTGGAGGACGCTGCTTCCCCAGGGGCTGTTTGATCGTGGTGAGCTCAAACACCAGCTCTTTGTGTGTTTGGATTTGTGGTTTGTGTTCTGGAACAGCTCTGTGTGCTGAGGGCAGCGGAGCCTCTTCTACTAAAGGCCTTTGTACAGTCCCGGGGTGTCGGAGCACATATCGTGAGTTATTGGCAGAAATCCACGTTCTTTTCCATGTGCATACGTGAACTCTTATCAGTGGCTGTGCCTTTTTCTGTTTGCACTCTAACTGAAGCCCAGCTGGGGAGGTGGCTGTGCAGCCGCCCGTCGCCGCTCTCCGCACGCGCGTGCCAGCGGGAGCAGGGGCCACAGATCTGCTCAGACCCTGTCAGCCTCCCTCCATTCTTGCAGGGGAAGAATCAGCTCCCAGCCTTATCCCAAAGGCTTGTCAGCATTTTCCATATGTGGCAAAACACCAAGCCCCAGCGCAGGTATCAAAGCTGCTTCTGAGGAGCAGCTCACGTTCACGCCGTGTGGTCACACTTCCTCCAAGAAATCCTTTTCTGATAAAAGACTGGCTGCATAAATCCAGTCATGCTTCCTTTGAGCATTCCTTGTTTGCATCGCCTCCGATGCCCAAACCCCAGCGTGTGCAGGGGACAGGCTGCCAGCGGTTCAGTTTTGTAAGAGAACAAAATGTGGTTGTGCCCAAGGGCACGTCAGTACTTCTCCTCGGCTTTGTACTCATTTCAAAAAGATTTGGAGGTTCTCAAAGTCGATTGAAGTCAAGTGCAGGAACGAAAGGTTGCTCTTTCTCTGAGGGCATGCAGAGATTGCTGTGCAATTTTGGGCCAAAGGAACAATCTGGGAAGTTGGCTGGCACCAAGGGATGTGGGGAGTGCCGAGGGTGCCTGGCCCCTCTGTGCTTCAGCTGTGGGGAGCCAGGAGGAGTGGCTGGAGCCAGGCAATTCCCTGGCTTTGCTCTCGGGGGGAACACCATAAATCACCCCAGCAGAGAGGAGAACTGAGTCTTCTTCCTTCAACTGATTGGTCTGTGAAGAACCTGAGACAGTTTGCCTGTCAGAGGGGTTTGGGATTTGCCTTTGCCCTTGGTGTGGGCTTTTGCATTTGCTGTCAGTAGGAGTTTAATCCCCAAATTCAGGCGGCAGGGCTGCAGGGCAGGGAATGCCTCTGGTGTGGTCACTGTGACCCTGACTCTGGGGAGAGCTGGAGGTCCCATAGTACAGCAGGACCCCTGCCCTGTGCCAGTGCTCGTCTCCCTGGCCTGGCAGAGCATCACTTAACAGGGGGGTCTCCTTCCCTCCCCCAGCTCCAGAGCAGAGATGTTGCTCATTCCCACTGGATTTGGTGACATGGATTGCCAGAGCCAGGGGATGAAAGCTGAGCTGAATTTGTGCATGTAGAAAAGGCTTCAGGAGCAGCGTGGGGGCTGTAAAAGCTGGGATGCCATTTCTCCTGCCAGGCCTTCCATCTCATGCTGTGCCCGTGCCAGTCCTGCCTTCAAGGCAAGAGGAGCCACGGGGAGTAGCAGCCCCCCAAACCGTGGGTGCTGCTGGCACTGCCCAGGTGAGGTGAGCATGGGAATGTCTGCCTGGAAGTCAGGTTTTCTTGTTTCTCAAATTCCCTCCGTGCACATGCTCTTCCAGCCCCGCTGGGATGTGTGATGGAAGTGTTAGGTGGGATTAAGCGCTGGAGGAAAGCTGTGCTGGAAAGCTGCCGGAGCCTCCAGGGGCCGGTGGTCAGGGCTGAGGAGCGTCCATGAACCTTTGTGCTGAGTTCCGAGCCCCAGAGGGGACCGGCAGTGGCTGCACATTCCAGCGAGGCCGGGGGTCTCCCTCCCGGTTAATGATTGAGCTGCAATGGCCCTTTGGTTCCTGCTGTTCAGAGAGGCACCTCGGGAACCACGAGAACCTTTCCAGGCTGCGGGGGTGGGCGTGGGGATTTAAAGAGGCAGGGTCTGTCCCTGCATTTCCAGCAAGAGATTATTTTTTTGGTGCTGGCGGTGATGGCTTGTGGGGTTTCGTTGTCTGTTTGCTTTCTGATTAATTGGGCACATTACCTGCACGTTCCGTGCGAGGGATCGTTCCTGACCTCGAGCTGCACTGGCCTCACTCTGCCCTGCTCTGTGCCCCTCCCTCAGTGCCTGGTGCTCCCCCCGGAGTGCCGGCCCTGAGCCCACGGGATGTGACTGCTGCTGGATCCCCGTGTGTCTCTGGGTGCTGTGACATCTGTGGGTGGCCGTCTACCCAGTGCACTGCTCTTCCCTGCCCTTGGTTAATCATTGCCTGGGCGTGCTGGCCCTGCGCGGGGCTGTTTGCTGAGCCCTTATCAGCACAGGGCACTTGTCACCCCCTGCCAGTTAGAGGCACAGTAATAACGGCCGGTGCTGGGAGCAGCTTTAACAGCTCAGGGGACCTTCCCTGGGGCTCAGCCGGTTCATATCCCATTGCACCAGGGGCTCATGGAATACTAGGCTGGTTCGGGTTGGAAGGGACCTTAAAGACCATCCAGTTCCATCCCCCTGCCACGTCCAGCTTGAGTTCCTTTGCTGTCCCATGGCCAGGCTCAGCTGTCCCTTCCGTGTTCGTGTCACAGGTCCCACTGAGCCATGCTGGTCTGTCGGGAATTGGACAAGGGGTTACCAAAACCCGCTGGCCAGGCTTGGCATCACGCCCTGTGTGTGAGGGACAGAGCCCCCGAGCCCCACAGCTGCAGGGTGGGGGTCCCTGCTCAGCCTGGTCCAGTGCCAGCTCTGCCCCTGCCGGCTGCCTCGGGGACCCAGGCAGGAGTGTGCAGTGTCACAGCCCGGGGGGCTGCAGGGGGGACGAGGCTGCTGAGGCCATCTGGATAAGCCCTGGGACAGCTGGCTTCTGGCATGGGGAACTTCTGGATTCCCATGGGCGCTGCAGCCAAGGCTTGGCCATGCCATTGCTTGACTGGGAGCAGGAGCTGGCAGCTCCTCCCGGGGTGTCCCAGTGCTGAACCTGAGGGGCCCAGTGCACCCCAGGCTGGGTGAGCCAGGGGATTTCCTGCCCTTCAGGCAGAGAGGACAAGAAAGCTGGCATTTAAAGGAAAAAAGAAATAGAAAGTAAAAGGAGTGAAGAGAAGGTTTTGCTGCGATTGCTGGGCTGAAGGCTGGGCTGGGAGGGAGGGGGGAGCAGTTCCAGGCTGTAGGTGGGGGTGTGTTCTGGGGGGCTCATGAGGGTTGGCTGGGGGGTGGTTCCCTCTGCTGCTTCTGGTGAAACTGGAACTGGCCATGGGCAGTGGCAGGCAGAGGTGTCACGAGGCTGTGGGACAGTGCCCACAGCAGTGACACAGAGAGCACTTGACCTCATTTCGTCAGTGTCATTGGGCAAGAGCAGGACGTCTGGGCAGCCAGAGCCAGTGTTCCAGCTCTGTTTTCCCAAGCAGAGAATGGCCCCAAGGCCCCTGGACACCTTCCTGAGCAAATTCCAGGATGGCTGTTCCCTGGCAAGAGACACTGGCACGAGACCTCCGGGCATGGACGTGTACCAGGAGCACCACGCTGGTGGCTGTGTGATTTCTCCTGAAATGAAGTCCTGGGAGCAGTGGTGCTGCTGCCTTGAAAGCAGCAAGGATGTAGGAAGCAGAGGTCCTTCCCCAGCTAAAAAGAATGGGCTTCTAAAAACCAAAACCAAGTGTTTGGAGGAGTTAACTGCTGTTCCCCAGGCACAGGGTAGCACTGGGAGTGCTGGGGAGTGCCACTGGTTTGTCCAGCAGACATTGAGGACTTCAGCTGCTGAAGATGGAGATGTCCATCCTTGGAACTGTGAACATCTGTTGGCCATGTGCATGGTCTGCTCTCCCTTAGCACCTTCCCTGTGGGCATCTCCAGAGACTGAATGTACCAAAATGCCTCCTTGACCTCTGGCTTTCCCTGTACAGCTCATCTCCAAAGAGCCAGAGGAACTGCCCTGCTCTCTGGGCACTGTTTGGCCATGGCAGAGGCATCCCTCTGCTCTGGAGCTGCCCCAGGCACTTGTTTCCCCTTGCTGGGATAAGTGCAGCTCTGGCAGGCTCCGCTCCACCGGGACCAGGGCTGGTTGTCCTGGAACCTCTTTACACGACATGAAAAATCAGGGACAGGGTTGAAATTGCCTCCCTCTCGAGGCAGGCGTGATCTGCTGAACTCTGAGTCCTGGCTGCTGCTCCAGATGGACACTCACTTCCCAGCCAAGTGGCAGCTGACCCCACGCTTCCCTTTCCCACGTCTGGCCTCACACCACCACACGTCCCTGCCTGCGCCGCTGCTGCTCCGAGAAATCCCAAACCACAGCAGGCACTGGGGGTGTTTTTCAGCAGCTGAATTGGATCAAACCACATTGTGCCTCAAGGCTGAAAGCCCCCAGTGCCCGGTTTTTAAGGGGACTTTTAGAGAGGTGTTGGGGGCCAGTGGTATGGGAAGAGCTTTGGCTGTGCCCGTGGCCTTGCTCCTGCCTTGGCTTCAGGAGAGGCTCTGCCTCAGCATCCTCCTCTGTGCAGGGAGAATGGAATCACCTTCTCTGCAGCTGTGACCTGGGAGTGCACAGGGATGCTGCCGGATCCTGGCACTGAGTTTATTTGTTGTCCTGGACCATGGAGGTTCCTCTCCAGCAGCCCTGGCAGTGCTTGTGCCCACGTGGAGCCCGTGGAAGGACCGGGGAGGGTGAGCTCTCCCCTCTCCACATGTGGCTGTTGGCTTTGGGCTGTCCTTGACCACTCTGAGGCAGCTGCCTCTCCACATCCTGGATTTCCTGGACTTTTTATCTTTTTTCTTTCTTGTGCCTTGTGTTGGGACATTGGTGTCAGGGCAATGTTTGTGCTTCTTAAGCCTCCATATGTTGCCCTGCTGGGCTGGAGCAGCTGCAGCACTGGGCCAGCACAGGGCAGGAGCTGCAGGGGGCTCTGGGGGGCTGTGGGAGGCTGCATCACTGCAGTACCCCCTCCCTGCCCTCTTTGGGAAGCTGGGGAGCCACATTTCCAGCTGCTGGAGAACCCAGCACACCCTCTGAGGGACTGTCGGAGGGGAGGGAGCACTGACGCCCCCCACTCAGGGCCCTCGAAGAAGGGGTGGGGATGGGGAGGGGAGCACAGGTGCAGCCCCCCAGCCCCCGTGGCTGCAATGCAGGACCTCCAGCAACGCCAACAGCCGTGTGAGTTCCCGCTCTGCCCCATGGCTCTGGGAATGGAGCCAGTGCTTTTGTGGAATCAAGCATGGGTCTCCACCTGTGAGCCCTTTTTGAGAGTCCTGTGCTTTCCTTGCCAGACAGAGAGTTTGTGTTTGGATTCTGGATTTTGTGCCGTTTTTGCTCAGGACGTGGCAATGCTGCAGGACCTGCCTCTGGCAGGAGGCTCCTCTCATGTCACTAGTCTGGAGCCCAGACACCTTGAAATTCCCTGAGGCACGTGGGGGCTGCATTCACAGCAGGGACTGAAGGGGTTAAAGTTGCTTTGTAGTGCAATTTTTTTTTTAAAAAGCCATTTCCTTCATGTCCAGAGACGGTTTATTTTCTTCAGGACGCAGGGAGGTGCCTTTTCTTTAAGGCATTTCCTGTAAGCAAGTTTATATTTGGCCCGGGGAGGGTGGGGAGAGGAGGTGGGTGCTGGGGAGGGTCCGTGGCAGAGCCGGGTGACCTCAGCTTTTGGCTCCTTGTCCTGATTTGTGGAGGTGGCAGCTGCGGGAGCCGCGGGAATGGCCGGCTGTCACAGCAGGAGGAGTGGGGTCCCCGGGGTGTGCCCCCGGCACTGCCGCCCCACGGTGGGGCTGAGCTGGCACCCGCAGGGTGTGCAGGACGCTTTCAGACCATCCCTTCCATTACCTTTAGGGTGATGAAGATAAAAGCTGCTGGACCCCACATCCTACTGCTCAGTCTGATTCTTTTCCCTCCCCCAGGATGGCTTTGATTTCCCTTGAAAAGACAAACAATCAAACAAACGTGGTAATATACCAGATCATCAAAGTTCACTGTCTGTAGTGCACATTTCATTCCCATGGATAATTGATCAGACCTTGATCCTGGTGCAAGGACTGCAGCTGGACCCTGACACTGCAGACTGGGCTCCCCCAGGCAGTGCTGGGGCTCGAGCTGTTCCCCCCTTGTTCCCCGTGCCAGGTTTTTTCTCCTCCATTTTGTTTTCTTTTTATTACCGTGATTTCCTAACATCGGAAGAGGCGAGTTATGAAACTGGAGTTATCCAAACACGTCTTGTTTGAAGATAGCGTTTCATCCAGCAGATGCAGCTTCCTGCCCTCTAAATGGTTCCCATTGTTTCACCTTGGCTCCCGGCCCCGGCACTGCTGGGGTGTCACTCAGCTCTGGCAGCCTGGGGAGTGGGAGTCCCAGCCACAGAATGGTCCCAGCCCGGGGACTGGGGGTCCCAGCCACGGAATGGCTGGACTGGGAGCGCTGGTGTTCTGTACACAGCCTCTGAAATGCTGGGGAGGCTCCCTGGGGCTGCCTTGGTTGGAGACACTGAGCCTGCTGGCAGGGTGTGGGCTCTGCTCCCTGCTGCTCCAGCCACAGATGGTCAGGTTTTCCAGTCTGTGTCTGCTCTTCCCACAAGGTTCTGTCTGGGGGGAACCAGTTGATGCCATATCTGTTTGTAGTCACCCAGGTGTGTGCTCCAAATGCCCACCTTGATGACACTCACCCCTGGGATCCCAGGTGTTTAAAAAGAGATTCAGAGCATGAGGCTGTGACGAGAGTCCTGCTGCTGAACTGGAGCTGGGACACAGCACAGAGCAGTGACACCACAGCACTGCTGCCAGCACCGCTCCTGCAAACATCATCACCTGCAAACTGGGATCGTCGCGTGCTGGGCCAGGACAAAGGTAGCTCTGGTCTGACGGCTGGTGTCCGGGTGGCAGGAGGCAGGGAAGAGGGAGTAGATAAAATGAGGTGGTGCTGGTTGGTGTGGTGAGCTCTGTTTCTAGTACAATTCTAAATTTTGATTTTATTTTTTTTTTAATGTTCAAATGCAGAGAGAGGGTTTGGAGATGACCCTCAGGTGCTGCTGAGGCACTGGGAAGAAATTCTCCCTGTGAGGGTGAAGAGGCCCTGGCACAGGTTGCCCAGAGAAGCTGTGGCTGCCCCATCCCTCAGAGTGTTCAAGGCCAGGTTGGATGGGGCCTGGAGCAACCTGGGCTGGTGGGAGGTGTCCCTGCCCATGGCAGCAGGTGGAATGAGATGGGCTTTAAGGTCCCTTTCAACTCAAACCATTCTGTGATTCCATGATTCTATGATCCCTGTGGTGGTGGCAGGAATGTGGTGTGGGATTGAAGTGGTAACAAAGGGGACAGTCAGAGCATGCTGGTGAGCCAGAGCTTGGTGCCTCACACTCCTCCCTGGGCACACGGACGCTGTCAGCCTGACCGTGAGCAGTGGCAGCTGCGGCTCCAGCCGGCTGGGGATGGCTGGAGGATCCTGGGCACAAAAAGGTGCAGCAGGAGCAGGCTGGGACCCGCTGAGTTTTGGGTGGAACACCTTTCTCCACCATGAGAGGAGCTGGATGTGCCCAGACCTCTCCCTCTGATGGAAGAAGCCATGCCGGGGGTCACTCTGTCCCCAGAGCCTTGGCACTGCTGTCCTCCTGCTGCTGCAGCCGCACTGTGCTGCTGCCTCTCCTTTCCTGCTCTCCATGGCTTTCCCACCTGCTTGAGCAGCAGGCATTGTTTTTTAATTATTTTTTGTTTCTGTGAATGCTGTTACAGGTTGGGGAGCTGCAGCTGTTGGCTCATTAATGGAGTTCTGCAGAACTGTGGCTGGAAGCGGCGCCGGGCCCTTGGCTGAGCTCTGTGGTTTGACGCTTTTCCTTCCTGCCCTTCTCAGAGACACGAATCCGCGCAAGCCCTTTGCAGCACTGAGGCTGCCCCACCTTGGCCCCTGCTCTGCTTCTGCTTTGGGATGGCTCTTCTCAGTCTGAGGGGTGGGCTGAGGTCCCCCAGGTCCTTCTTGTGTCTCTGTTCCTACGGCCACAGCTGTTAGAGAAGGCAGGGGATAACGAGATCAGGAGTTTCAATGATTAGTGTTTGATAAGGTTCACTGATATTTTATCTGTGGTCTTCATGGAGGATAGGAAATGTGGTGCGTTAAGAACATCTGCCTATCTGCCTTGGCAGGGCCTGGTCCCCCCAAGTGTCTGGTGCTGGCCTGGGATGGGACCTGAATCCTTGGAGATCCCAGTCTGTCCTTACTGCCAGTGCCTGTGGAGATTTTGGCTGTCCTTGGGCTGCTCTTCACCTGTGCTGGCAGAACCAGTCACCTGCCTGGCTGCTTCACGTGGGAGTTGCCTGCTCTCAGGTGGTTCGTGCCGCTCCTTGAGCAGGAGCTGTGCCGTGAAGGGCTCCTGGCAGCACGGAGGGATGTGCCTCGGCATTGTGTAAGACTGTGTTCCCTGGATTATTGAGGGCTCGTGTTCCTTGGCCGGGTTCCTCAGCCCATCAGGGCACTGAATGGCTTTGTCAGTGCTTTCCCTGTTTTTCCAGCACTGCTCCCCTTCATCTCCAGCTCTGCTGGGGCCTGGGGTGGGGAAGGGCACAGGGGTGCTTTGCGATGGAAGTGCTTTCTCTGGGAATGCTTTGGAGACCCAGGGAGAGCAAAGATCAGCTTCTCTGGCCCCACTCAATGCTGTCTGCCCAGAGGCACCTCGTGACGCTCCGCAGTCCTGTGGGCAGGTGGGAATGAAACGCTCGGTGAGCAGCCGGCGGGAAGAGCAGCGAGTCCTTGTGTGCAGCCGTCACGGGTCAGTGTCACCTGTCACATGCTGGGCAGGGCAGTGGAGTGTTCCCGGCACTGTGCCCATGGCTGTGGCTCACTCAGGTGGGCTTTGGGCAAAAGTATGGACTGTCTCCGATGGGGCTGGTCAGTGCGCGGCCGTGGGGGCTGGGGGGCAGAAGCCACTCCTCCCCGAAGATGCTGAGGTTGCTGAGCTCTGCTGGGCCTTGGGTCCCTTCCAAAAACACACATGTGAGTCAAAAATTAGTGGCTCATAAAAATAGACATGGCAGAGTTCTAGAAGGGTGTGAGCTGATTGATTGACCACAAACATGTCAGTCTGCAGCGCTGAGGGAGAGCTTTGCTGAGGCAAAGGCTTCCTCAGAAACACCAATGGGGCAAGCACTGCACACTGGTGGGACTGCGAAGGAACTCTTATTTGGGAAGAGATGAGCATTTTAGAGTGTTTTTCTGAAGGACACAACGCTGACTGCTTGGGACACATATGTAAAATACTGCTGTGCCAAGTGTTAGACTGAGACAGCCCTGGGTGTCTCTGAGGTGGGCAGCCCCTCTGAGGTGCAGGACCTGCCAGGGTCCCTCACTGACACATGGACAGACAGGCTTCAAGCCCTGTGGAGGCTCCTCCTGGCTGGTTTTCCATTAGCCAAAGAGCTCTGGGACAGCACTCCTCCCTCCTGCCCTGAAGCTGGGGGGAGAGAGAGGCTTCCCTGCCATGCACGGCCACTGCGGTGGTGGTTTGGTTGGAGAGGTTCCTTCCTGTGTGATCCCAGTGGGTATTCCAGAATGGCTGTCATTAGGGCAAAGTGTTCCTTGTATCACCCCTGGAAAGCAGAGGACGTGGGCTGGAGCCTTTGCCAGCCTGGCGTCATCCCGCCATCAGGAGCGGGATGTCTCCCTCGAGCAGCTGCTCCGTCCTCACCTTGTCTGGCTGTGAGCTCCAGCAGAGATGTTGTGCTGTCAGGGCTGAGCAAGAAAACCCCAAGCCGGTCTTGCTGTGACAAATCTTTTCCTTAGAGAGGGGGTTTCACATGGAAGGGAAGATGGGAAAAACATGCCCGTTCCTGCCAAAGACACTGCTCTGCCAGTAAGCGGCCTCTGTTTTCTATTGCAAGCAGTTGGTGTGTGGAATTGGGTCTTCCTGCTGCCTCCTGACCCCTGGGCTTCTCCTTGGCTTGACCCCAGGAGCTGTTCCTCTGCTTCTGACCCTGCTGTTGGCAGCCACTGCTCCGGCTCCGATGCCTTCGGCGTCATAACTTCCCAAGGGCCTGAATAGCTGTTGAGGGGGTGGGAGCTCCTGTGCCTGTAAATCCCTCGTAAGGCCAGGAAGTGCTTGGTTAATTAACCAAGCTGAAGAAAAATCATTTGAACCATCTCTTTTCCTCATTGTTTACAGCAAAGATCTGGGATTCATGACCTTCAGCCACAGATCAGCCCAGTTCCCTTTGTGCATCCTCAGATCCTCCCTGACCCATGGCTCTTCACCGTGTCCTGGGAGGCTTTGCTTGACTCAGCTCCTCAGAAATGCCGTGTTTTATGTGAAGGCCTCCGTTCTGACCTCTGTCCTGGAGGAGGGTGGGCTTGGCTGTGGGCAGGGGCACAGGGATGGCCAGCAGAACTGGCTGTGCGGGATTCACTGGTGGGAGACAGACAGAAGGGACCATGTAAACTGCCTCTGCCATTCCCGTGGTTGGTCTTCCACTGGGATTCAGCATCTTGACTGTCAGGCCAGACTGTATGAGTCTCTAACATCGCTTGAGGCCAGCTTTTGTATCCTGTTTTGTAATATTCCCTGACATTCCCCACATTCCTGGCAAGGAGACTTCTGTATTTTTTTGAAATGTTCCTTTGTCTCCTTGCAAAACTATGACATCCTTTAAGACTTCTCCAAAAGGCCGTTGTCCTGCTGTCCCAGCATCTACTGTTGGCTCGTAAAGAATGGGGAGCCTTGAGCTTCAAATCCAGCCTTAACAGCGTCTCCTTCCAGTGGGGAGAAAGGGAAAAAAGAGCGAGGCAGGTTGTGGGCTCCTGTTTGGTTCTCCTGTTAGACCCCCTAACCTGAGGTCTGTGCTGTTGCTTCGACCCTTGTCCTCAGGTTTCACTGCCCCCCACATTTTTGTGATGACACTGGGGCTGTTGTCTGAGCTTCCATTGCCTGTCGGGACAGCATGGTCTGGAGGGCCCTGGGTCTGGAGGAGCCTGCGTTTGGGGAAGGCAGAAGGCATCACAGTGGCCCTTGGGTCTGTGTCCTGCCTCTTCCTGCTCTCTTCTGTCTGACCTGCCAGGTGTAATGAAGCTGAGGGGCGGGCAGGATGTTTTCCAATGCCGTATCCCTGGATAGGGATGAAAGACTTACCATGTTTCTCACTGGGAATCAGAAACAAGGTTAGGTGATGCTCAGCTGAGGGGATCTTACAGCTCATTCTGGGAATGATTTATGCCAAAGCACCAGCTTGGGAAATGCAGTCACAGGAAATGTGCTTTTCATTGTGGAGACTAATCCTGTGTCAGCCACAGCTTCTCACTTGGGCTGTGCTGACCTCCCTGCTTTGGGCTGCCCGAGAGGTGAGCAGACTACTGCTGCATGGGGAAGGAGCATTTCCAGGGCAGGTGGAGCAAACTGGGCTGAGCATAAACTGGGATTTTGTAGGGAATTGGGCAATTGGATCTGGATATCTTGGATTGCAGACACCCCTGGCGTTGTCCCTGAACCATCTTTTTGAGCTTTTAGTCCTCTTTGGTGCCCTGAGAGACTGGGAAACTTATGATGGATCAGCTTTGGCTTTCCCTTTCCCCGGCCTTCTCATCCCTGGCACAGAGAAAGCTGCGTTCCTGGGCAGGGGCTGGCAGCTGAGAGGAGCCTCAGCTGGAGATCACCGTCAGTGGCTTGCGTAGTCCACGTCTGATGGGATGGAAAAGGGGGCTTTGGGGTGACCATCCCTCTCCTCCCTCCTGGAGTACTGCCAGGCAGTGCCACGCTCCCACCCAGCCCCGCTCCCAGCACCTGTAGCTGGTACGGTGTCGCCCTGTGGGAAGCTTCACTCTCAGTCCCTCATTTTTTCCAGCTGTAATGGAAAGCTGCAGCTCTCCGGGCTGGACCGGGCACCCCGTGCAGGGCAGGACAGCCCCGGCTGTCCGTGCGGCGGGGCCGTCCCGCGCTCGGGCGGTGTGGCGGAGCTGGGAGCGGCTCAGCGCTCCCCGGCGCTCCGGATGGAGCCCCGGGCNCGCCCGGCGGCCCAGCCCCGCTCGGCCGCGCTGTCCCTTCGCTGTGCCGAGCAGCGCGGCGGCGGCGGGGCCGCGGGGAGAGGTCTCCGACCACCGGCGGACGGTGCTGGGTGGCCGAGGAGGGGATGAAGGAGGCCGGTCATGCTGATACTTTTTTCTGCGTTTAATCCACGGTTTCCAATGAACAAAGCCGGGATTAACAGCTCCTGCCATGGTGAGTCTGCTCGTGTCCAGACTCTGTGTTTGGATTGGGAAGCTCCAGCCAGCAAACGCTCTCAGGGTAGGTGGGAAAGGGTAAAATGACCTTTTCTCTTGTCAGAGATTTCATGGAAGCAGCATTTCCTCTGCAGCAGGGTGGTTCTCTCTGGCTTTTGCACAGCGGGGTGAGGGAAGGGTTTAGAGGTGTCGGTTGTGTTGGTTTTAAGTTGGCGGTTTTTTTAATCTTGACAAACAGTTTTTCCTTTACCTTTTTTTCCCCTTGAAGTGATCTGTAGCTACTGCCCTGCGTGTGCCTGGAGAGGGGCTGCAGGGGGGTGTGCAGGGAGCCCCGCGCCGCGGTGGGACACGGCGCTGGCACCGGGGCTGCAGCTGTGTGCAAGAGGGGTGAGGGGGCAATGGAAGTGACAGAGCACTGAGGGCTGGCCTCAGTCCCACCATGTGGGGCTTTTCCTCCCCCTTCTGCTCCCCAGGGAAGGTGCAGCCTTGGTAACATTTGGGTTTATTTCTGACAGAGGCAGCTGAGCCAGTGAGAGCACGGTGAGTACCACGTGCCAGCTTCTCTTGATCTCTGTTTTTTTTCCTGAGCCTGAGCCAAAATGCCTTTCTGTGAGCCTGGACCCCATCTCCTGCCAGGCAGTGAGGGTGGTGGGGTGGCAGCTGTCATGACCAGGAGCATGATGGTGCCGGTACCATCTGTGCCGTGAGATGTGGCAACACGTGCTGACACCAGTTCACTGACTTAAAAGCAGCATTAGGAAAGAGGAGAGGAGGGAATGAGAAGGGAACAGCCTTTGGAGCTGTGATGTGGGGAGGAAAATGCCCCCTGGAGTTGGGTGAGTGATGCCGGAGTGGTGCCAGTGGACACTGGGTGCAGCAGGAGGGCGTCCCGATGGGAGAGCCTCATGGGCAGGTGACAGCCCTGCCTTGGCACACACACACCTGTGTCCACCTGAAAAATGTTCCATGGCTGCTTTGTGAAACTCAGGTTTTGGGTTTTTTGTTGTTTCATGCCTGTCTGGAGGAGTGCCCGGAGGTGTCCCTGCACGGACCGGGGGATTCTGTCCCAGCACCTCCTCTGTGCCATCACTGGGCTTAGGGGGGGCCTTGTGCTTGGCTGTGCACCCAGAACTCCCTGGGGTTAAAACCCTGAATTTTGCCAGTGAGGAGCACGTGCAGGCGCCTGTTGCTCCCCCCTGGATGGCAGGGACCGGTTGATAAACCAATGCCAAGGCTGGTGGCCAGTGGCCATGGGCAGGAGGGAGGTGGCTTTGGAGTCACACTGAGGTGGGGAATGGGGAAGGCAGGGGAAGGAGGCAGGTTATTGCACAGAGCTGTGAAACACTTGATTTGGGGTTATTTTGTGTTGCAGCCTTTAAAAAGGGGAGAAGAGAGCCCCAAAGTAACCCTTTGTGCCTCTGCTGGGAATTCAGTGCCTGTTTCTTCCTGCGATGGCACATTTCTGCTCTAGGGCTGTGGCAGTGCCCACTGGCCGGGTGTGACAGCTGTGGTTTGGGCTCCCAGTCCTTGGGGGCTTGCAGGGCTCCCACCAAAGCTACAGAGCCTGAGCATTCCTCAGCTGGGTTTGTGATTCTGTACAGCATGGAAAAAGCTGCAGCGAGACCACGAGGGAATGCTGCTCCGTGAGTTCCTCTGGTATCACACACGAGTTTGTGCTAAATCAACGCAAAACAGTTGGAGGGAATTCCCTCATGTGTTAAGTAAGTAACTGTTTTTTGGATTTAGCAGTAGGAGCTGAGGGTTGCTGCTCAGGGTGGGAAGCAGGAGATGCAAATGCACATCTGCTGTGGGTGCTGCGACTGGAACTGAGAGCTCCCTGCAAAGCCAGAGCTGCTGCTGGTTCTGGTTTTTTAGCAGAACTGTTGGTGTTTTCCTTTGCCTTGGTCTTTGTTGGCCTTTGGGAGTGGCTGGTGTTGGGTCTCGTGCTGCCTGTGGTGTGAGTGCTATGCTGAAAGCAGCTCTGGGACGCAGCGCTCCGGGTGTTGGCCTCAGCTGTGCCAGAGGCAGGATAGGCTGGGGGGGGTTGTGCTGTCTGTGCTGGGTCTAACGCTCTTCCAAGCAGTGAAAACTGGACTTTTGTTGTTGTCCATGTTAAGAAAGGTGGGATGCAATTTCTCCTCACAGAAGAGGTGTGGTTAGGCCAGTACCTGCAGTGCAGGATCCGTGCCGAAGCTCTGGCACCACTGGCTGTCCCCTGAGGGACGGCGTCCACTAGTCCAAACAAAGTGTGTGTGAGATCCATGGGATCAACAGGAAAACAGCAGGGCAATTTTAGAAAGGGTGGGATACGGGATGGCCAAGATGGATTATTTTTTTCAGCATCTGAGTAGCTGTTTTCATCTTGCTCCTTGTGGATGTTCCATCCCTGGAAGTGTCCAAGGCCAGTTTGGACAGGGCTTGAAGCAACCTGGGCTAGTGGAAAGTGCCCCTGCCCATGGCAGGGGTCTAGATGATTTCTAGGTCCCTTCCAAACCAAACTATTCTGGGATTCTCTTTTGGGTTTCTCTTTTCTGGGCTCAGCTAAGAGCAGCCAGGAAGGGAATAACAAACCAGTGCCAAAGACAAGGCAGGAATTCACCCCAGGGATAAATCTGACAGAGGTGGCCAGCGGCTGTGCCGGCGCTGGTGGAGACCTTCTTGGGGTGGTGTGCGGGGTGGGCTGGAGCCAGGGACCCTCTCTGCCATGAGATTGCTTTGCTGTTGTCTTTTCAGAGATGGAAGCCCAGGTTCCTCCTGGGCTTTCCCTTGGACATGGGGTCTGTTGCTGCTGCACTCCCCAGCACAGGGGGATGGTCCTGCTTTCTTGGTTGTTCCTCTGGGGTCAGAGCAGCTGCAGAAATGCAGGTGGAGAAGACAAGGACAGACCAGGGTCCTCACCTTCCTGCCCTTTGTTTCTGTTCCTCTCTCTTTCCATCCCTTGTTCCCCCCAGACATCTGCTCTGCAGCTGCAGCGCTCGAGTGGGATGTGTAACCCCTGAGCTGCCACAGCACTCCTGCTCCTGGGCTCTCTGGAGCTGAGGGCCGGGGAGGTGTCCTGTGGGAGCAGGAATCTGTAATATCCTGTGGCACACTCCCGTAGCCACCATGGCAGTGCCAGGTCCATCTCTGCCTCACCACTGCATCCTGCTACCAAATCCACCAAGCGTGTCCCACAGCCTTCTGGATCCTTCCAGGAGGGAAGGATCCTTCCCTGTGTCCTTGTGTCCCTTTCCCTCATGGAAGGATCCTTCCCCGTGTCCCTGAGTGTGGCATCTGCTGTTCAACCCTGCCCTGCGGGGTGTGTGAAGGTGTTGGTGTGAAGAAAGGACATACATGGGTTAGTGGTGGCCTTGGCAGTGCCGAACTTGATGATCTTACGGGGCTTTCCCAGCCTAAACCATTCCATCGTCCTAAGCCTCGGGTGTTTGGGGCTGATGTAGCTGCTTCAGTGCTTTCTTCTCATCTTTAATAGAAACAGCACAGGTTGCAAACCTGAAATTAAGTTGCTTCAAGTGATGTTTGGGGAAGCAGTGTTGTTTCCTGTGCATATGGGATGCAGCTCCTGTCCCAGGTGCCAACCTGCGAGGGCAGGAGCTACTTTTCAGCGGGGCAGCACCCGGGTGTCCTCACAGGTGCGGACACAGTTGTCCTCCTGCACCTCGCCAGCATCAGGCTCGGGGGCTTTGGGTGCAAAGGGCTGCTTTGAGCTTTCAGAACACAGTAAAGCAGACCCAAGGCTGCTGTTGGGCTTGTTTGAGGAGAGGAAACCAGAGCTGCCTCATCCCTCCAGCTGATAATGGCGGTTACAGGCAGCCCTGGAGCTGAGCCGAGGGGCGAGCAGGGCAGAGATAAGGTGGGGGGAGCGCTCTGGGGGCTGCAGTGGTGCTGCATGGATTCTGATCCCGCATGGATTCTGATCCCGCATGGATTCTGATCAGATCTGATCCAGAAACACAATGGCTCCAGCCTCCCTGTACCATGGCAGCCAGAGGGTTTCCTGCCCAGGTTGTACCATCCGGTGCTTGGGTACTGGCCCCCACAGAGACACCATCCAGCAATTTCTGTGCTGCCTCTGGAAATCTTTTTACCCCTGGATGTCCCTAGTGTTCATCTGCACCACTGCAGATGAACAGCAGCTGTCTGGGACTGAAGCTGGGTGGCAGAGGGCTCTGGTGCCCCCGCAGTGCCGTCCCTGCTGCCAGGTGCCAGCCCCAGGGAGTGTTGCCAGATATTTCAGGGCTAGAGGTGATGCTTCTGGTTGGTGACATAGATTCCTTTTTGGTGATAGAAAGGAGCAGTTCCCAAAACTTATGAGACCTCTTTACTGCATTAAGGTTAATTATGGAAACACGCCATGCCTGGGAGAACATCCAACAGCATTCCTCATTCCTGCCCATGTGGCCTGTCCGTGTCTGTGCTGGTGGCTCTGAGGTCTCTGCACTTTACTGGATGGTGCTGAGCAGATAACTAGTGTTCACTGATGCCCCTTGCCAAGCTGCCCATGGACAGGAGATGCCAGTGGATGGGGAATGCCCATGGCTGTGTGAAGCTCTGTCTGCCTCCTGCTCCGAGAGCCCAGCTTGGTGGACATGCAGCCCCAGCCATGCCCAGTCCTGGGGGGGCAGTGCGGGGGTTCCTCCCAAGCACCCCGGGAGGGGATGGGTGTCTCCAGTGGGCACGGAGGGGCTGGGTTTGGTCCCTGGCTGTGTTTGAGTGATGCCCCTCAGGGAGGCAGCCCCAATTTCTGCAGGCACAGCACTGGGTGCTGCAGGCAGAGTCAGTCCCTCTTTCCCTGGCCATGCTGGCCCCAGTACCTTCAGCAGCAGTAGGATACACACACCTTTCTCATGGGAAACCTGCTTCAGCTCCTCACGTTTTCAAGCAGTGAAGGCACATCCCCCTGGTTTGGGAGAGGTGTTGGGAGTTTCTGTCATTCCTGTAAAAAGTGGGTGAGAACTTTTACTTCTAGCTGGAAAGGGAAGTCCCCGTTGTAGACAGAGATTTATTTTCAGGTGGGATGGAAAGAAATCTCACCAAAAAGAAAGAAAAAACAGCAATTTTCCCCAGTGGTGCTGGAGCTGGAGCTTCCCCCGCAGTGCCGGGCAGCTGTTTCCAGCTTTCCATGAGGTAACGTGCGGGCGATTTCGTGGCAAGGTTTTCTCCTCGCACACTAATTGGCTGTGTGGGATGTTTTGTGGGGATTTGGAGCCTTGCTGTGGGAAGCTGGGAGCCCAGGCTGGGATTTCTCCCTTTTTAGTTTTGATTGTTAAAGGGAAAGTGCCGAGCCAGGGTTCTGGGAAGTGGCTTTCCTGCCTGTAATTCTACTGGCTCTGGTGTTCCAGGTTTTAGAGTTTTATGGTCCCGGGCTTTTCCCTGTCCACACCTGTTCCAGGCCAGGGAGGGGTGGATGGAACCCCAAAAGCAGAGATGTCAGACTCCAGATGCCCCACAGCCAGAACCATTCCTGTTGGAGCCAACAGTGGGTTATGTCCAGAGAAATGCTGTGGTGCAGTGACTGCAGGAAGGGGATTGGGGAATTTCGTCCTTTTTTTCCATTTCCATGTTGGTTTTTATCCCTTTCTTCTGGCACAATGGGAGCCTCTTCTCTTCCTTCATTTTTGCTTTCTGCCCTTCGCCCTGGTGTGCTGGAGGTGCTGGGGGGTCTGGGTTCTCCATCTTGGGGGGACCAGGTGAGTGATGCCAGGCTGGGGGAACTGGACCCACTCGGGGCATTTCTGATGGACCCCAGTGGCCCCTGGGCCACAGCCTGTGCCCCTTGCTGAGTGCAGGGGAGGGGAGAGTGCCTGTGGATACCTTTTGCTTGGGAAATGCCATCCAGCCTCAGCAGGTGCCAGGGAAGGGCAGAGCCTTTGCCTCGGGGGGATCTCTGGTTGCTCATGGGAGTTGTGCACAACTGGGAGCCTTTTCCAGTGAGGGCATTGCTGCTGGTTCACCCCTTGGGGCTGTCCAGGTGTTTCCCAAGGGCTCATCTCCCATGGAGAGCTTCCTCAGGAGCATGAGGCATATTGGGCTCACCGGTCTATCTTCCCTGCCTGCAGTCAGGAAGCTGGTGGGATTTATCCCCTTCTTTCTCAGGGATGTGTGGGCTCTGCTGGGCACATTTCCCCGCCTGTCTGCCTGTGCCTGTGCCTGCTTCTCCCTCCATGCAACTTGAATGGGATCATTTCCGTCCCATTTAAACTGCAGATCTCAAAGATACTGAGTTGCTACAAGCTCCTGGAAATTGTTTGCTGACCAGAGGAGGCAACGAGACCCTCTTTGTGCCCTGCTGAGGGTGGGTGTGTTGTTTGATGAGCCTGTATTAGACATCAGAGAATCCCCATGTCCCCATTGGAAACCCATTTCTGTCGCTGCTGCCGAGGCTCATGCCGAGGCAGTGGAGGGTCTCCAGGCACCATTCCCTGGGGTCAGGCTGGATTCCCATGGGAGGCCGCAGCCAGGGATGAGTTCTGGGCTCAGGTCCCATCAACCTGCCCTGGCAGTGAGGCTCCCCGGAGGTGGCAGGGAGGGCTGGGAACGCGGCTGAAATGGGTAACCCTGTGCCCAGTGTCCGGCTGTGCCCCCACGGCAGGAGCGTTTCCCTGCCCGACCTTTCCTGCGCCTCCCTGGGAAAGCACGTCCGTGGGAAGGGCGGGAGGAGGAGGAAGCTGGCTGCTGGCTCCCTCTGGGACAGGACACTTGGAAACCTTTTCTGTGCCAGCGCTTCGACGTGGGGAGGGTTCAGCCTGGGCTGAGCAGAGCACCCCTGCCCATGGGGGGCTACTCGCTGTTGGAGCGGCTCTGGGGGGATGCAGGACTTGCCGCAGCAGGCAGAGCCTGGGACCCGGCTCCCAAGGAGGGGAGGAGAGGGGGAGGTGCAGGGCCCTGGCCCCTCGCCAGCCCCTGCGCGGGGGAGGCGGCAGAGGGGAAGGAAATGTCGTGCTCTGACTCCGCGTTTCCAGCGGAGCGATGGGCGGCCGAGCCCGGTCCCACGTGGAACATCCTGTCCCGGCTGCTCCGGCTGCTCCCGGCCCCGCGGCCGTGGCCACGCTGGGTGTCGCCGGGCTCCGGCGTGTCCCAGTCCGTGCCCAGCCACGCTCTTCTACCGGCTCAGCCCCGCCACGGGCACGGGTAAGTTCAGCTGGCTCTGCTCCTGCTGCCCTTCCCTGCGCCGGCCTCTCCATGGGAGATGCCAGACCCACCCCTGGGGCAGCATCACGGGGCAGCGGCAGGTGGGAGGTTGGTGTTTCTGCTCGTGGCTGGGGGCACCCAGAGCTGCAGCCACTGGCTGGGGTGGCCCCATGGAACTTCCATTGAGAGAAAAGGGGGAGCAGAGATGAAAAGGAACAAAGGCTGGCAGGTCCACTGGCGTGGGTGTGGGCAATGCCTGTCCCTGAGTCCTGCCCGCCCCACGGGTATGACAGGGATCTGCTTCCAGAGCTGGCGTGGCCAAAGAGATTCACAGGGACCACCAGTCTTGGTGCCCTCCTGCTGGACAGCCACAACCACGGGGTGCCCTCCCCAGGGAGTGCCAGAGGCTTTGGGAGGGATAGAGTGCTCCACATGGACCAGCTGCCCCTGGGCAGCACCAGGGCTGAATTCTCCACTGGGATTGCTGGGGCTCAGCCCTGTTGGGGCAGGGGAGGTCAGCCCCGGGTTTTGGCCGGGCTCGCAGCACAGCCAGGGACAGCTGTGCCGTTTGGACCTAGGTGCAGATGCTCGTTCCAAAATTTCTTCCCAAAACTTCCCAAGTATTTGGGTCCAGGGTTTTGGCTTGGTCCTGTCCTGAATTGAGCTGCTTGTTCAGAGTTTTTTTTTTTCCCCTGCTGTAGGATTGGACTGGGGAATGGAAAATGGAGCCAGACCTCTGGGTCTAGGCAGTGGATGGATGGGGATGGAATCGGGCTGTTGCAGTGCTGGGTGGGTCTGGCCTCAGCCCACTTTTTGCCTGGTGGTGCCTCTGGGAGAAATGGGACAGACCCTGAAGATGCCAAGGCATTTTCTACCCCTGAGGTCAAACATTGTCACCCTCAGCAGTAAAAATACCATTGGACCAGCGGTGCCAACACCTAGCAATGACTTGCTGTGGCTGCAGGAGTTTTGAGCTGTTTTCCCTCAAGTTCTCTAAATTTGAGGAATTTCCCAGGAAATAGTGCTGCTTGCTGGATGAGTTCATCCGAGTGATGGCCGATGCCTGTGTGAGGGGTGGGAACTGGCTGGGTGAGGGGGGTAGAACCCCATCAGGGATTTCGAGCCCATTGGTACAAACACCAGCTTGAAAGAAGAGGCGGGGAGGGCCAGGCGGTGGAGGAAGGCCTCCTTTGGCAGGATTTTCTGGAGGACGTTTGCAGAAGTGACCAGCCCTGAGCTTTGATGAGCTCTGAACTCATTATTACAAATAAAGATCTTTCTCTCCTGCCTGGCCAAGAACTGTGTTTGGCTTGGTGGGTTCAGAAACAAAACATTTCACTGGCAGGTTAAAACTGTGTCTCGTGGCCCTGTCATTCCTGTTGCTCCCTGATCTTTGCCTGGTGCTGTTGGAGAGGTGCAGCTGAGCTGTGTCTGCCCAAGACCCCTCTCTGTGCCCGGCATTGCTGCCCGCAGGACCCCAGCTCCTGGTTCCACAGCTGGGCATCTCCTCTGCTCTGTGCACATAGAACAGGGGCTTAGTGCTGGGCACCTGGGGGGAGTGGGCTGTGATGCAGGGAGTGTTGCTGTTGCCACCGGAATGCTCAAGCCGGTTCTTTGCTTTCTTCCAGAAATCGAAGCCAAGAAGGCCTGTGACTGGCTGCGGGCAGCGGGATTCCCCCAGTATGCCCAGCTGTATGAAGGTGAGAGCTGCCTCCTCCTGCTGGCCCCTGCTCTGTACCTGGGCTCAGAGCCCCTGTCTCATCCAGATTCCGAGGAGAGCTGCAGGGAGAGTGCCCACAGCTCCAGGAACAGGAGGGGATGGACAGGATTCACTGATTATATGATCGTGTGTAAAACTTGGCCGTGCCCTTGGCTGTGGCCTGGAGATCCAGCCACAATTAATTTTCCTGCATTCCTGAACTTTTCCCCTTCAGGCAGGGCTACAGGGAGTCCCAGGGTGGCTGCTCCAGCCAAGGGTAGCCAGGCTTTGGAGAGCCATCAGCTTGGGAGAGGTTCAGTGAGTGTTTGCCGTGGGTGGGAGTGCAGGGGCAGCCAGTGTCGGTAACACTGAGAGGAAACACGTTCTCCCTCCTTTCCTCCTTCCCCCCCTCCCTGCTGACCATCCTGTGGCCCCTGCCCTGCTCCGACCTGCCCCTCCTGAGCGCTCAGTGAGCCCAGCCCGGCGCAGATCCAGTCCCCACGGCTCCTCAGGTGTGGGGCAGGGGCAGACCCCCGGCACTCCCGCTCCCATCGCCTGTGCCGGGTGCCCAGGGCGGGTCACAGGGTGGCTGTGCCAGTGGACCTGGCCTTAGGCTCAGCTGTGCTTACTCGGAAGCCACAGAGGGACCCTGGTCCTGGCCGGGGCGTCGATGCGGGGAGCGGCGGCTGCAGCCGGCCCCGGCTGGCCGGACAATGGTGGGAAGCGGGATCCGGCGGCCGTGGCTATTGTTCGGCCGGGCACTTCCACCGGCCCCACGGCAGCAGCCCCCGGGGATGACTTTTGCCTGTTTGCTGCTGGTGGCTATTTTGGGGGCAGGCCCCACGTGCAAGGACGGGCTGGGTTCCTGCTGGGAGACCCCCAGCCCCAGGTACTGGCCCCGGAGTGTCACAGCTGGGCACTGAGGAGCGGCGCTGCCAAGGGAGGCCGTGAATGAACCAACCCCTTTCCAGCCTCTCTCCACAGAACTTCCCACATCCTCCAAGTGTTTCCCTCTTTTTCCCTTCCCTTGGTGATTGCACTCCATGGCTTAATGAAGTGCTGGGTTGAGACCCTTGGGGTTGAGGGTTCAGATCCCACATGCGTGATCCCAGCAGAGCAGGGAACAGGATGGATGCCGTCGGGCACCTTCTCACCCTCACCTAACGCACCTGGGAGCTGTGCCCAGGGACCCTGGGCATGCACCACCTCTGGATGGTCTCCAGCCACTCAGGTCTCTCCTTCTCTTGCTCCTCGCAGCCTTTCCCTCCTCCCATGCCTACTGCTGCCTGACAGAGCAGCTGGCTCGGGAGCAGCCGCTGATGTCCCTCTCGCTTTCCTCCCCAGACTCCTTGTTCCCTCTCGACATCGGCGCTGTGAAGAAGGATCACAGCTTCCTGGACCAGGATTCCCTCAAATCCCTGTGCAGGTAATGCTCCCTCACATCCCTGCACAGTGCAGGCCTTGGTACCAGCATGGGGATGTGCTCCAGGCAAGAGCTGGGGCAGCTGTCCTGAGCTGATGGGGTGGTGGGTGCTGTGGGGTGCCCACCTCGTACCTCAGCCGGGCTCAGAGCCTGCTCTGCTGCTGTTGCTCCCTCCGCAGTGAAGGCTGTGGTTGTGTCACTTGGACTGGGCAGCATTGCTGGTGTTGGGTGGTTCCAGGCAAACAATAGCTTTTTTATGAACATGCAGAGCTGCTAGAGAACAGAAACATTTCCCAGGAATAATTCTTCTCTTTGTGGGGCTTTTGGGCAATGCTTTAATTTCATGCTTGGGTAACTAGACTGTAGAGCTTGGTTAGAATTGGGTTGGTGGGAGCTGAGCTGTCAAACCGAGCAGAGGTGTTTTGTCCCTGCTGTCCTGCTCCCCCGTCCCCTCCCACCAACCCAGGTGAGATCCTTTGGCAGTGATCCCCAGGGCAGGGAGCATGTCTGTCCAGGGCACCTTCGCTAGAGACTCACAGAATCTTTTAGGTTGTAAAAGATCTCTAAGATCATTAAATCCAACCCCTGCCCAGCCCTGCCAGGGCGATATTGTGGGGATACCGTGTAACATCTCGGAGAGCTAAAGCCAGAACTAAAGCCTGGTGTAGAAGCCAGGTCTGTGCATCAGAGGGGGGTCTTGCCTTGTGATGAGGAACTGCAGGGGCTCCTGGGGGGGTGGGACCTGGTGGCTCATACGGGGGTTTGCCGAGTGCGGGTGTGTCTGTGCTGGTGGGACCCTCCATCCCTGGCACACTGCATTGTCAGCTGCTCTGAGCCAGGGTTTCTGCCTTTCCAAGCGTTCTTTGGCTCTGTGTGATGATCCCCTGTCCTGGTGCCAGGCAGCACAGCCCAGCTGTGTGTTTTCCACCAGGACACGGTGCTGCTGGATCAGCGGGGCTGGGAAGAGCCGAGGGAGCTGCCGCCGGGTGTGCTGTGCAGGGAGCAGTGTGTGCTGGGGGGACTCTACCAGTGCAAAAGCTGACACCCAAAGGGAGGGACTGACAGGATAGTCCGTGTGTCACCGGTTCTGTGGGTGACTCAGCCTCGCCTTGGCTCTTGGGACACATCATCACAGCCGTGCCCCCGCGCTGACTCCGCGCCTCCCTCCCACCCAGAACAGACAAGGGGCGGGAACAGGGGCTGTTACTTGTTTTCCTGACAGAGAGGCATCTGTGCTGGGCAGGAGGGGATCCCCACACTGCTTCCTGGGTGCAGTGGGGTGGGAGGTGGCGGGAGATCTCTGTCCTGCCCTGTCTGAGCTTTTGGGCCTTTTTTGGGTCCTTTAGTCATTCCCTGGCCCAGCCACAGGAGCTTTTGAGCTGGTTTCACTTTAATAACTTGGAGCAGGTCATCCTTGCTCACTCACAGGACCAGTGGCCCCAGCTGCTGGTATGTGTGTGGCCTGGCTTGGGCTACCATCTGCTGGCACTGTCCCCTCAGTAGCCGGGTGTCCCTCTGGCCCCTGGAGCCACAGCTGCGGTTGACAGGTGACAGGTGACAGGCACAGCCAGGGCTGTAAGGCAGGAAAGTGAAAAGAAGCCAAAGCCAGCCCTGTGACAGCAGCGGGGCCAGGGCCAGGGCTGGGACCAGGGTAAAGGCTCCCTGTTTTTTGCAGGAGGCTGATGACCCTGAACACTTGTGCCTCCATGAAGCTGGATGTTCACTTTCAGCGTAAACAGGTAGGTCCTGGGTGCTCAGGGCAAGTGGGGGGACTGGGAGGTGTGGGGGATCACGTGCTCAGTGGTGGGGCAGTGTCCTGGGGTGCTCCATGATGATCCTGGGCACAGAGTGGTTCCTGGGGCAGAGGGGACACGCTGGCCCTCCGTGGCTCCCACCGATTGATCATCCCCTGTTCTCAACCACTCACAGAATGAAGACTCTGAGGAGGAAGACCTGTGTGCCATCAGCAACCGGTGGGCTTTCCAGAGGGACAGCAAGAGGTGGTCCCGGGTAGGGTCGGCCGACGTCCTCTCCCAGGGCTCGGAGGCCCTGAGCTGCAGCATGCGGCCGGTGTCCAGCCGCGAGAGCGTCCTCACGGACCTCAGCACCAACCCGGAGGCCGTGTCCCTGCACAGCACGGGCAGCGTGGGCAGCGTGGGCGGCACACGTGGCACGCTGGGCACTGCAGCCGTGCCGTCCGAACCCCCGTCCCCGCTCCGTGCCGCTGCCAGCGCCGCCGGCTGCAGCCAGAGCGAGCATTCCTCACTGGAGCAGCCCCTGAGCCGCAGAGAGGGCTCCAAGGAGAAGCCAAAGAAACGACGGTCTCGCAGCTTCCTGAAGCGGATCGAGTCCCTGCGGAGGAAGGACAAGGAGAAAGCCAGCCCGGACAGGAGGGTGGCCCTGCACAGCAGCAAAACTCTCCCACCGGGATGGGGCCCCCTGAAGAGTAATGGGGACCTCGCAGACACCAGGACCAACTCCTCTAAAAGAGGGATACCTTCCTCTTTCCACGGCAAAAAACACTTCTCGGTATCGTACAGGACTAACCGCCCGCTCGGCACTGGGGGCACCAAGGAGGGCTCTGCCCCGACCTGCAGCGGAGTCTCCCTGGAGGACTTTGACACGGCTGCCACAGCCAGCAGCACCTGGGCTGCCGCCTCTGCGTGCCAGCGCCGGCGCGCTCGCCGTGGGGACTGCCTGGTCTACATCCCCTGTGACCACAAGCCTGGCACCTTCCCCAAATCCCTCTCCATCGAGAGCTTGTGTCCCCTGGGCGCCAGTTCCCTGACCCACTGGGATCCAGGGGCGGGTGGCAGGGGCGGCAGCAGCAGCAGCACGGAGGGCTCATCCTCCCCCCGCGGCTTTGCCCGCCGGCGCCGCGGCTCCTGCAGCTCCCTGGGCAGCCGGGTCAGTGTCTACGACAACGTGCCGGACTTCGGCAGCAGCGAGGATTTCTGCAAGGACGGGGAGGTCACCTATGAGAACCTCGACGACATTCTGCAGCACATGTGGGGGCTGCAGCAGAAGGTGGAGCTCTGGTGTAAAGCCATCGCCCCCCGCCTGGATGGGGAGGAAGGGGGCGAGGAAGAGGAGGATGAGGAGGAGTCGGACTCGGGAGGGGAACCCTCCAACCTGCACTTCGAAGAGCGATCCATGTCGGACGTAGGCACCTCTGCCAGTGACTTTGACAGCACGGGGAACTCCCTCAACGAGGCTGAAGAGATTGAGACGCGGGAGCGCCGGGATTCAGGGGTGGGAGCGTCGCTCACGAGGCCCTGCAGGTATCACAGAATCCTGGGATGGTGTGGGTGGGAGGGGACAGAGACCACTGCTTTCCACCCCCCTGCTACGGCCAGGGAGACCTTCCTCTAGACAGGGTTGCTCCAAGCCCTGTCCAGCCTGGCCTTGAACACTTCCAGGGATGGGGCAGCAGGGAGGGGTGCAAAGCCCATGGCTCAGAGGAGCAGCATCCCGATCCCGTCCTCAGGGACTGGATGATGGCCCCTTGCCGGGAGGCAGGAACTGGCGGAGGGAGGGAAATGCTGCTGGAGCAGCCTTCGGGCAGGAGAGCGCACCGCGGGGCGCTGGTGCGCTCTGGCGGCGGCAGGACACCACTGCCACCGCGGCCAGCCCTCTCCGTCTGCACAGGCCCCTCATTAAAAGGTTTCTCATTAACTAAACCCAAGTGTAAACGCAGGAGGAACGTGCCTCTCCTGTGCCAGAGCTCCCGGGTGCTTTTCCTTGGAGGACTCCGGCCATTGCTGAGTTCTGTGGCCTTTCTCGCCCTTGCTTAGCGGTGCTGGAGAGTGATGTGCTTTCACCCACCGCTGTGCCTGCACCTTCCCCACAGCCAGGGGTGCCCTGGGCAGGGACAGGCTGTTCCCTGGGCTCACCAGCTCTCACACCCGATTTTTTCCATCCAGAAAACTGCGTTGGCACAGCTTCCAGAACTCGCACCGGCCCAGCCTGAACTCGGCCTCACTGGAGATCAACCGCCAGTCCTCGGCCCAGCTCAACCTGCTCCAGAAGTGCTCCCTGCTCCGGCTCACTGCCATCATGGAGAAGTACTCGGTGCCCCACAAGCAAGCCTGGACTTGGTGAGCTGGCAGGGAGGGGATAAGGATGGGGCCCACAAGATGCAGCTTCTGCTGTGCCGGGCATTGCCCCCAGCCTAGGGCAGCTTCAGGGGGTGGAGATGCTGGAGAAGGAGGGGGAAGAACCAAAACAAGGGATGGCTTTGCTCTGTCAAGTGTGAACTGGGGCTGACCCCCAGGCTTCTGGCATTGTCTGCATCCAGGGGGCTCCTGGCATCATCTGCAGCCCCCATGGCTGCAGATGCTCGTGGGGCATTAAAAACATAGCAGCAGCATAAGGCAGTGGGACAGTATCATAGCCAAGTATCAAAGCATTTTGGCTTAATAAAAGATGCTGCCATTCCTGCTGGAAAGCTGCCGTGCTTGTATTCCAAAAACAGCAGAAGTGTGTGTGTGTGTGTGTGTGTGTGTGTGTGTGTGTGTGTGTGTGTGTGTTTGTGTATGTGTATTTGT
>VXAY01006447.1:596376-662283 GCA_013399855.1 Oxyruncus cristatus
TTTTTTTTGTGTGTGTGTGTTTGTGTTTGTGTGTGTGTGTGTGTTTGTGTGTGTGTGTGTGTGTTTGTGTGTGTTTGTGTGTGTTTGTGTGTGTTTGTGTGTGTATTTATGTGTGGGGGTGGGGGTGTGTGGGTGCATTTGGGTGTTGGGTATTTGTTTGTGTGTATGTCTGCGAGTTCCCAGGGTCCTGCTCCCCCTGAGGGATTGTTGAGGGCACTGATTATTGCACTGATTGCTCTCTGTTCTATTCTGCAGGACCGTCCCCAAGTTCATGAAGAGGAGTAAAGTCCCCGACTACAGGGACAAGATGGTTTTTGGGGTGCCACCCATTGTCAACGTGCAGCGCACGGGGCAGCCCCTGCCCCAGAGCATCCAGCAGGCCATGCGCTACCTGCGTAGCCAGTGCCTGGACCAGGTGATGCTGGAACTGCTGGGCAGCAGTGCTGGGATTTGGGGACAAAAACAATAGCTTTGGGGGTCCCTTTGTTCACCTCCTGTGGTGTGTGGTGAAGTGGGATGGTGGGGTTGTTTGTGGGAACCCCACACCCACTGGTGTCCCCTTGGCCATCCCTCACTCAGTGCCTCCTCTGGGTCTGGGGGAGGAGCTTTTTGGGATGGTGTCTTTGCCTGTCCCATGGGTGCCCACCTGGGCCGGTGCCCGCTCACCCCCGACTCTGCCCCCGCAGGTTGGCATTTTCCGTAAGTCAGGGGTAAAGTCCCGGATCCAGGCGCTCCGGCACATGAACGAGACCAGCCCTGACAACGTCAGCTACGTGGGGCAGTCGGCGTACGACGTGGCCGACCTGCTGAAGCAGTACTTCCGCGACCTGCCCGAGCCCATCTTCACCAGCAAGCTGACGGACACCTTCCTGCAGATCTACCAGTGTAAGGGCTGGGGAGCCTGGGCTGTGCCAGGGAGGAGGGGTCCCTTTGTTCCCGTGGGTGGAGGCAGTGGGAGCAGGTGGTGGCTGCGGGCATGGCCCCGCTGATGCCGGCGCTGCCCCGTGCCCGCAGTCGTGTCCAAGGAGCAGCGGCTGCAGGCGGTGCAGGCTGCCATCATCCTCATGCCCGACGAGAACCGTGAGGTGCTGCAGACCCTGCTCTACTTCCTGAGTGACATCGCCTCAGCTGAGGAGAATCAGATGACCGCCGGGAACCTGGCCGTGTGCCTGGCCCCCTCCATCTTCCACCTCAACGTGTCCAAGAAGGAAAGCACCTCGCCCAGGTAAGGGCACCCCCCCGTCACCCCTCCCTGCCCTCTGTGGGAGGAGGCCGGCGGGATGGGGTGATGGTGGGACACAGATGCTCTGGGCACAGCCCATCGCTCTGCCCTGCAGACTGGGGGTCCCTGCTCTGTGACATAAGTCAGAGCCGTGGGGGGCTAGATGTGTGAGGTGCCCACTGGTCCCAGCATGCCCTGCCCCCCCACAGGGCCATACACAAGAGGGGCACCACGGGGAAGCCGGACCAGAAGGACCTTAACGAGAACATGGCTGCGACACAGGGGCTCTCCCACATGATCACGGACTGCAAGAAGCTCTTCCAGGTGGGTGGCAGTGGTGTCCAGCCCAGCACTGCCCGTGGGAGGTGTGACCTCACTGGTGGGTGTCAGTCCTGGTGCGAGATGAGGGCACCCAGCCCTAAGTGGGGCAGCTGCTGCTGGCTGGTCACCCCAGGGGCAGAGCCCAGTTTCATCTCCTGGTCGTGGAGGCTGTATGTCCAGGGGGGCTCTGTCCATCCTCCACGGGCCGCTCCTTGGTGGGATGAGTTGTGGTTCTCTGGCACTCACAAAGTCCCTGCGGGATTCATTTGGCTCGCTGAAGATGTGTGCTCTTGGTTCACAGGTCTCCCACGACATCCTGCTGCAGCTGAGCAGCTCCTATATGGCTGCAGACGCTTATCCACACCCCCTGACTGACTTGGTATGCCAGGGGGAGAGCAAGGATCTACACTCCTACTTTGAGCACAGTGTCCAGAACCTACTCAAAGAGTCATCAGAGAAATTCAAGGGGTGGCTGAGCACCCCAGGGCCCCTGAACACAGAGCTATCCTGCAAAAAGGTAAATGCCACTGTGTGGAGGAACTTGGGGACATGGGGAAAATGTGTGTGGGGTGACCATGGGGATCCCCAGGCACTTACGGACCTGCTGGCAACCCCTTGGTGCTTGTTCTCTTGTGCAAGGTGGGATCAGCAACCCTTTTCCTTGCCAGTGAGGGCACTGAGGGATGGAGGCTGCTCTGTGCTCAGCAGTCCTGGCAGAGAGCCCACCACATTAGCAGAGAAGCTGGCTGCTGCCATCCAGTGCTTCTCCAGCAGCCAAAGCAGATCCCATCCTATCCCATCCCCAGTCAGCCTGCCTGACCCTCGCGTTGTCCCCTCAGGTTGGGGACGGGAACCCTCTGCGCCTGTGGAAGGTGTCCACGGACGTCGAGGCCCCTCCCGCCACGGTGCTGCACCGGGTGCTGCGGGAGCGTCACCTGTGGGACGAGGACCTGCTGCAGAGCAAGGTGGTGGAGGCCCTGGACCAGGACATGGAGGTGTTTCACTACGTGACGGACAGCATGGCCCCCCACCCGCGCAGGGACTGCATGGTGCTCCGGTGAGGGCGGGCAGGGACCCCGTTAGGGTTTGGTCTTGGTCTGGTGGGTCCCCCCTGCTTCAGCCCCATCTCCTCCTCCCCTGTGGGGGGCTCCCGGCCCCTCTGATCCCGCTGTGGACCCCCGGGTGGACACAGAGTGACCCCTGCCCGTCCCGCAGGCGCTGGCGGACGGACCTGCCGCGGGGAGCCTGCCTGCTCATGTCCCTGTCGGTGGAGCACGACAAGGTGCCGGTGGAGGGAGGCGTCAAGGCCGTCGTGCTGACGTCCCAGTACCTCATCGAGCCCAGCGCCATGGGCCGCTCCCGAGTGACCCACATCTGCAGGGCCGACCTCAGGTAACGGGGCCCTCAGAGCCAGCGGGGAGGGGACGGAACACCAGGTCATGGTGGGGCACCAGAGCTGCCCACCCCTCCATGGGCCTGGCCTGGCTCCTGCACCGCGGTCCCTGCCTGCCCCGAGGGAGGGGCGCTGGGCTGGGGCCAGGGTTTGCCTGCCAGGTAGGGACTGGACAAGGAGTCACCGGCTCAGTCAGTGCTGGCAGTTCCTCCCATGGCTCTGAGGTGGCAGCAAGTCAATGGAAGCTTCTGCAGAGCACCTGGGGATCCCTGTGGGTCTGGAGCACGGCCTCGGTGCTGCTGAGGCGTGCTGCGGTTCAGGGGTGTGAGGGTGAGCTGGTGGAAGGGGCAGCCTGGTTGTGTCGCAGATATTCCCCCACTTTGCAGACGGGGCAGGCAGGTCCCTGTCCTGGCACACAGCGCTCACTCATCACCTCCTTGTCCCTCCCCCTGGGAGCTGTGCCGAGTGCCTGCCCCCAGCAAGGGGCACCGTGCTGCTCGGTGGCAAGTGCCAGCATCCCTCCTGCCCACTCATCCCTCTCCCGCCTCTCTTCCCTTCTTCAGGGGCCGGTCTCCCGAGTGGTACAACAGGGTCTTTGGCCACCTCTGTGCCATGGAGCTGGTGAGGATCCGTGACTCTTTCCCAGCTCTGAGTCCCAGCGGCCCTGAGACGAAGATCTGAGGCAGCAGGAAGATGCTCTGTCCTGTCTAACATGAACTCGCCGTGGATCTGGACTGGGGCTCTCAGCAGGGAGCACAGCGTGGGCAGTGCCCATGGAGGGGGAGGCAGAGGCACATATTTATAAACGTCCTTTCACCCCGGGCTGGGCAGTCCCTGTCCCACCAGCCCTGAAGCTCTGCAGGGCCAAGCAGCCCCTGTCACACAGGAGGGGTGGGGGAGCGGATGGAAGAGGGGCTGTGGGTGACCCTGGGAAGGCAGCCTGTGTCAGGAGCTGGGTCCCCCAACACCGGCTGGGAGCACTGGGGGGGTGAAGGAGTGTGGAGTGAGGTGGGAGGACACAGTAGGATCGAGCAGAGAGGACGGGGCCGTGTCTGCAGGTCGCAGAGCTGTGTCGGGAAGTGGAGGGTGGGCAGTGAGGGGTGGAGTGTGTCTGTGGTGTCACCCGTCAGGGACAGCCAGGGAGTCACAGTTTGGTAGTGGCAGAGGCTGCTGTTCTGGGAGGAGGGAGGCTCCCTGTAGATACATAGGTACAGCTCGAGTGCCAGCCCCTGTCGAGGGGCAGAGGGAACCTGTTGCAGCTTTGGTGCTCAGTTCATGGACGAAGCAGCCCTGTACTCCTGGGCCTCGCTCTTTCTTGGCCAAAAGCCCTGTTGTGCACTTGGTTTCAGTGGGGCGGGATGAACAATGTTCCAAGCCAAGCCCATCCCTCTTAACCAGCCAACTCATTGTTTGGATGGGGCTGGACATGTCTGGAGCCCCAGAGCAGCTGTTCCTCAGTGGGCTACCAGGGGAAGGGGCAATGCCTGGAAGGTGGGACCAAGGGAGGGAGGGACAGACTCCCCAGAACAGCAGCTCCCCATTCTTTGCTGCCATCAGGGTTCGGGGCAATGCCCTGAGAGGGGAGAAGGGCAGAGCGGCACTAGCTGCTCCATGGCAGTGCCCGGGGCGGAAGGCACCGTGAGGACAGTGCAGCAGAGCGTGGTTGCCCAGGCTGGGTCACCCCTGTGCCAGCTGTTGGGTCCAGCTCCGTCCCCTCCTGGCCACCAGGGGTAGTGGGAGATGGAGTTGTCTGGGAATCGCCTCTTCAGGCAGCCATAGGTGCAGAGCCCATGTCCTCTCCATTCCACAAAAATGTCCATTCCCCTTCCTATCCCTCCCTTCCCTCCATGGAGAAACTGTCCACCGAAGCTGTCAGCACATGGGAGACGACCTGGTTTCTCCATTCAGGAAAGGACTCAAATTCCCAGACATTGTTCCAACTGGAAGGCAACGCAACCCACGTGCTGGGGACTCCCAGTATCAGTTTGGCCCTAACATGTCCTGTCTGTCTTTTGGTGAAAAAAGCACAAATCAGCCGCTGTGTTTTTATATATATGTATTTTATATATACATATATATATATAAATATAACTAACATTTGGGGGAGTGAATTTTCTCCTGATATTTTTTTAAAGTGTTTCTTTTTTTTCTATCTATAAATACTTGTACAGGTGGAATATTAATATATAACTGGTGGCAGAGCTCAGCACCAGGTGATGCTCACTTAGAGCTGGATATTTTGTATTTAAGGGACTTTTGTTTTGTATCATATAAAACTTCAACAATTGTTTGACTTGGATGGGGGCTGCTCTTCCCATCTGTGCAATTAATAAAATACTAACGAGATCTGCTGGCTGATGAAGAAACTCTTGTGCTCAGAGGTTCAGCAGCACTGGAGCAGCCCAGGGCCGAGCAATGCATGTCCTTGGGGCTGCCCACGTGTGGGTGAAGGGACCCAAACCCAGCAGCTCCCACATCCTGCTGTGCTTTCCAGGGGTTGGGGTTCACCTTGCATTGCCATCTGCTGTAGGGAGAGCAGCCTGAAGAGGAAGATGAGCATCCAGCATCAATCAAGCATCAGTGATGATGATGAAGAACCACTTTGTGCTGGCACCATCCCTGGAGCAGACGCCTCTCTCTGCTGTTTGGAAGCAGTGATGTAGAACATGCTGGAGTAGGTGAAGATAACGGTGATGAAGGCTGTGAGACTCAAGCCTGGAGATGAAGAAATGTCTCTCTGAGCATCACCTAAGTGTGGGATGAGCAGCAGCGGGACTCCTCTGGCTGTTAGCACCAGAGGGGGCAGAGACTGATGGGCAGCCCTGGCTTATCTGGAATCCAGCCTGAGCCTGGCGATGCCCATGGCCAGGGCTCCAGCAACTGGCTGGAGAGGGGATCCTCCCCAGTCCAGGGTGGAGAGTAGAGCTGGCACCTCATCTTACAGGGTGCCAGCAGGATGGCAGCAGCCTGTGGAGCCTCCCAGGCACCCCGCTGGCAGAGGGGTGAGGGCTGTCTGGGCACTCCCCCAGGGAACGCCATCCTGCGGCACATCCGTGCCCGGGTCCCAAGTCCCCAGCATAGCTGAACAAAAGGGCTCTCCCCACGACATAGTTCTGCACTGGGTGCAGATACTAAATAACACCTAAAAGCCTCTGCAAAGCCAAGTGGAGGCACACAGGGCTTTTGGGCTCACATACCCCAGCCACGCTCCCAAATCCACCTCTGCTCGGCGCCGGCACCTGATCAGTCCAAGAGCGTTTTCATCTAATGCCTGATTAGCACAAACTAACATTTAAAAATCAATTCTTTATTGAAATCTTCTAAGTCCCATTAACACAGATCCACATTTTTTCCCCTGCACATTATTTGAGATTAATCTTTTCAAGCCTTCTAAAAGCCAACCCCCACAACTTAGCAAACCTCTACAATGGGAAATGACTGCAGAGCAGCGATGCCAGGCTCAGTTTGGCTTAATTGGAGATAAAAGGAGAGAAAATCATTCCTTATTAGCCAGTCAGGTAGGAACTGTACTGTATTTAGAGTGCAAACAGCCCAATTACAGGGAGGAATACACACAGTTGTCTTTCATTACACATACTTGAAAATGTGTACCTGGGGAAAACTATTGATTTTTTTCTCATTCCAAAGAGAAGCTGTAGCCCTCACAGACAGCTGTGTGGGCCATCCCCAGCCGAGGAGTGGTGCCTGTCCAGCCTGTCTACTCATCCTTGGGCTCCTGAGGTCATTATCTCAGCCCAGGCAGAAGAATCTCTAATGGAGTTGCTCAACCATGGCTCTCAACACCCAGGGGTCTTAGGTGATGGGGCCAGGTAGACTCCATCAGCCATCCAGTATCTACATGACCCCCACCACCTAGACAACATCTACCTGGCCCCTAGCACCTATCCAACATGCACCTTCAGGAATACACATCACTCTGTATCACACCTGCACCAGGATGGGGCCCCCACAGCTCTGCAACTTCTCCCTCCACATGGGCTCAATGCTTCCCTTGTCCTAAATCAGCCCCAGCCAGGAGAGACCCTCTTGTCCCAGGGGATTTAAGCACTATCCTCATGCTGGGGGGCTTTCAGTGGGCTGGAATAACTTTCTCAGGGAATAGGAGTGAACTGGTTTCCCTTTCTGCATTCACATTGTGGTTTTAACCCTAGCCAGGAGCTCAGCACGACAGTGCCACTCTCTCCCACAACCCCACCAAGGGGAGGAGAATGGGAAAGAAAAGAGAAGCTCTTACCTTGTGGGTTGAGATATGAAAGTTTAATAATTAAAAAAACCCCAAACTAATAATACTAATAAAAAGATGCCCAGTACAATCGCTCACCCCCTGCTGTCACAGCATCTTTACACCACATTTGTATTTCTTAATGTGAGCTTTGTTAATGGGCCAAAAACTTCCCACCCTCTGGCAGCAATCCTCCTCCAGATCCTGGGATTACGCTGTGTTGGACACCTCCCCACACGGGCTCAACCCCTGGCGGTGCAGCCCAGCATTATGTTACACTACAGACCCGAGAGGCTCAGGAAGGGCTTGTGCAACTGGGTAGCAGAGATTTATATCCCAGGATTTCAAAGGGGTAACCTCCATGGCAGAGCTCCACAGTCATGTGCCGGGCAGCCCCAGCTCCCGCCCAGCCACATCCCAGGATAGTGTTATGTCTGAGCAAACCAAGCCAGCTTTTCCCTTTTGCTTTGTTTTCCAGTAGGATAATCCCTTGGTTCTCACCCAGGCCTGGCTTCCCTGGTGCTTTTTCCCCCTCTGGATGAAACCCATGCTGCCTGCCCGGGATGGCAGTCATGTAAATAGGCACACTGCTTCCAGCATCCCTGTGGAACAGACACTGTCTGGTCCAAGGACAAGATGGGAACTCAGGCATCCCCACTGCCTGACCCCAGCCATGAGATGTCTGAGGCAAAAGTGTTCATTTTCTTATAAAAGCAAGTGCTGTGAAGCCGTGCAGTGCTCCCAGCCCTGCCAGCCCTGCCCCAGCACTCTGATGGACATGGCTCCTCAGGCTGGGATCACGCACCCAGCTCAGAGAGGGGCCTGCCATGTGGCCTGCTGTGGGATAGTGAGTGGTCCCAGCAGGAATCCTGAGGGATCAGCCCACTTCAGAACACAGAATACCCACCTGCAGCTCCCAGCTGGTGGCACCTCGGCTGGGCCCTGTATTCCTTTTCTGTCCTCGGATCTAGGAGGGGATCCTTCCTCCAGGCAGAAAGGAGATGGAAGAGGGCAAATGGGAGAAAACACTGCTTTAACTGGTGCTTTGAAAGTTAAATAGGAACGTGGGCAGAGTCGTTCTGGAAACAGAGATTGCATAAATCTGATCAGAACCTGTAGGTAAGAGAAGTCAGATGGTCCCTGTGGGAAGGGGAAGGACATGGGGACTGGAAGAAATGGGATACCAAGTCTTTCTTTGGAGACAGGATATGTTTTAGGCAGCACAACTACAAGAACATTTGGGAAAGGTGCTCAGAGGATGCTCCAGCTCTCCTTTTAGTTACAGCCAACACAACAGTCCCATGGTTTCTAACTGGGATCCAAAGCCCTGTGGATCCCTCGCTGTGTTGCAGAAGCCATGAGGGGATCCCGTCCTCCCTGTCCCCGGCCGGTCCATGCTCAGCACACGCGGCTGCTGCGCTCGGAGCTGGGGCAGCTTCCGAGGGACTCGGGGGGCACGGCCAGAGTGACAACACCCATCACCCTGCTCACAAGTGCAATTCATTTTATGACATCCTGTTTCTGCTGGGGCCATGACAAACGAATCTGTTCCTCCTTTCAGGGAAGAAACCCGCCCTGTCACCGAACAGAGGTGTGTGTGCTCCTGGCACAGCTGGCACACGCCGTGCTCCTGCTGCCCTGAGCCTGCTCTGCCATCACTGGTGACTCTATCACACTGCAGGCAGAGAAACAGTTGCCTCAGTGTCACTGGAAGAGGCAATTCCTCCATGGGTGCCCTCCCAAGGGCTGCATCTGGAGCCCAGCTGGGAGTTGGTGGCATTTCACTTTCACCACCTTGGTCTAGCCATCCTCAGCTGCTAAAAGCTTCCAACGATTTCCTCATGTCCCTTTTTCCCCTCCAGGGCCCCTGTGGCAGCTCAGTCTCTTTGTCCAGTCTGGGCTCTCTTTAGTCCTTTCTTTGTGTGGTATTTATATTGCCAGAGCCTTTCCTACTCCAACAGCACCTGGATGGACACTGATGACCCCTCGGCTTTCCCAGCACCCGGAAGCTCCGTCTCTGCATTGTTTCTCTCCTTCCTTCATTCTGGGGTTTTATTTCTGGCAGGTTGCTCCTGCTTTAAACAGCCAGAGGGCTCTGCTTGGCTGTAAACACATCCTAGGGACAGCAAGCAGATGTCCCCCCTTGTCTCCGCTCCCCCAACACCTCCGTCCCCTCTTCCTCTCTGTGCTTCTTAAACTATCCACAGTTTTTACCATCTGTCATTAAATCCCTGTTTGTCACCTGGTGAGAGCTTATCATCTTCATTATTTTATCAATATAACAAAAAAACTCCAAACCCAACAGCGTCACAACCTCTGACTCTGACTGATATCTCCAGAAAGTACAGCCCCTCCCTGGAAAACCTGCTTTTCCCAGAAACACCCCTGGCATCCCAGTCCTAACTCCGCATGTGGAAACAACGTTTGCAATAATAATCAAACCTTCAGCAAACATCATTAGAACCAACTTGCCAACGAGCAGAAATAATTACCAAGTAATTACTCCATGGACAGTCAAGCAGGAAACGCAGAACAGCGTTTTCTCCATGTTAAACAGGGAAACACAAGTAGGGAAAAGAAGCACCAAAGGGCAAAAGTTGCTGCTTAAGCCACAAAATGAGGAGAGAAATGCCCGTTCTGACTCCACCCACCTGCTGCTTGTCCGGCCTCGTGCGGGGACCGAACCCCCAGCTCTGGGAGCTTCGGCATTCCCAAGGCTGGGATCTGCAGGCACAGCCGGCTGTGTCTGTCTTGTTGCTTTGCCTCTGATCCTGGTGTCCTGCCCACAGCAGGACAGGGCACCCTGCTGCTCCCCTGGTCCCTGCCCTGGCACTCGGACATCCACACCAGGCTGCTCTGGAGCGCTTTGGGAGAACTTTAGAGCACCATTCCCAGAAGGCTCCAGCACAGGAGCACCCCAGGTGCTGATGTTTTACCCGCCCAACCCAGCTGTTGATACTTTAACAACTTCGCTTGCAGCCCCTCAAACTGCTCAAAGCAAGCCAGGAATTTTTCCCTTTCCCCACCAGACTCTCCCTGCACATCCCCGTCCTCCCTCGGCCGTGCCGGCAGGTTCCGCGGGTGGGCAGTGTTCTCCTGGGGGGAACACCAGTCACAATAAACTGGTGGCAGTTTTGGGCGCCGCGGGGAGCGGATTATGCAAATGAGGACATCCGCTTTAATGGCATTCCAAGATTTTTAGTCAAATTTAATTACCTTCCGCCTTTCCCCTCTCTGTGCCTGTCCCTGATCAAATTAAAACAAACAACCCCCAGCAGAGTGTTTGTGACAGGAATTGTGTTGAAGACTAATTAAACACTGACAATCGTCACTGTGATGAGCCTGGCAGCCGCCTGTGCCAGGCGGAGGGGGGACAGGGCAGGTGGCACAGGGACAGGGCAGGTGGCACGGCACGCTCGGCATTGGATGCTCCCCATGGCACCTCTTTACCCACACGCTCCTGATCCCACAACAGCTCCTGCCCGTGCCCCGGCAGGCTGGGAGGCAGCTGGAGGGGAGAACACGTGGGTCTCAATTAACTTCAGCAATAATTTAATGAACTAATTAATAAACCCATGCGGCACCTTCTCGGGATGCTGCGGAGGCTGGTGGGGAGAGGTCTGTGTGGGGGCCGCCATCTGCCATGGCACTGGGAGCTGGGGAGCAGGGGGCAGCTGGGCTGAGCGCCCTGTCACACGTCTGTCTCCATCAGAGAGGTGGCCTTTGGCACACGGGGGCTCAGGCTGGCCCTGGCAGCTTCCCCCGGCCCTGCTCAGCTCCCCCCATCCCAACCCAGCGTGGGCTTTGTGCTCCTGCTTCACTTCCCCTCTCCTGCATTCCTCCAGGTTTGGCCTTGGTGTGGAGCAACCCTTGCTGTGTCCTCTCAGGGTTGTGCCTTTTTCCCTATTGTTTCCAGTGCCTGTGTGCCCCCAATGCCTGTTGGAAGCGAGCTGGCAGCTCTGGCTCCCTGTCTCCCTGGCCACACGGGTCCAGCTGGGATGGGGAGGACAGATGGATGTTTGCAGGATGTTTGTGGCCGAGCAGCCAGGGGGAACAATCCCAGTGTGATGAACCAGCCGTGACCTGACCCCTCACAGCCTCTCCCGTCCTCAGGGGTGTCCTTGTTACAGCATCGATGAAGTCACTAAGTGATCCCTTGTTAATATTCCCGTAAATCAATGGGTCCTGGCACTGTCACACACTGGCTGGTTCCAGTATTTTAGCTGGGAGAGTCCTCAAGGGGAGCCGGGCTCATTAATTAAATCCATCTAATCAATCTGGCCTGCAAGGGCACCGGTTATTTATTCATCAGAGGCTGCACTGTGCAGCCCAGGCGATCTGAAAGGCAGTAAATAAACATGGAAATGGAAAGCTGAGGCAGCAGAGTTTGCCTGGGCCTGGGAGACTTCAGAGCTGGGTCAGATAATGTGGGATCATACGTTTAATTTAACAAAATCCAATAAAAAGTGCATCTGGATTGAACAACACCCGCAGGATGAGGGAGCTGCCAGAGCTGCCGGGGGACAAGCCCTCGGGGGTCAGGGTGGACAGTGTCATGGGGGTGCGTGTGCCCAGCCCCTGCCCTCTCCTGACAGCCCAGCTGTGTCCACACCTGCAGGGAGATGTCGGGGCGAGGGGAGCACCAGGCTTGACCAGGGTGGGCAGGAGTTACCAGAGCCCATGGCAGCTTCCCACAGACTGACCTGCTCTTCGCCTCTGCGGCCAGGGATCTCACAGCACCGAGGGGCTCACGTGTTCCGGGGAAGGTAATTACAAGGAGGGCCTTTCAGGAATTAGGGAAGAGGCAAAATTCAGCTGATGGATGGGAAAACAAGGGAGGGCGCTATGTCACTTTTCAGCTCATTGTTTGCAGAACTGTTCCCTGCTCTAGTGCAAAATGCCAAGAGAGCCGAGCTGCTGGGAGCAGACGAGCTCCCTCCCGGCCTGCCTAAGCCTGGCTGCAAACCAGTAATTTTAATATTGTTGTGAATGCAGAGACTTGCAAATCAGCACCGAACAAAACATTGCTAGTCGGAGTGGGGCATGTCTAAACCCTTGATCCAACAGGTTTGGTGTCTCTTGCAGCTTGGAAGAGCTGATATATCCCTTCCCCCATCTTGGTTTTCACCCCAAGAAGCTGGATTAACTGCCATGGTGCTGGGATTGCCCAAGAGCTTTTTCCAAGGAAAGGCAGAGGGTTTCTGAGGCATGAGGGCAGGAAACCTCTGTCCAGCAGCCTCTGGGAATTTTCACCAGCCTTAAGGGATGATCCTGCTGCAGGCAATGCCTGAGGGATTCATGGATACCGCTGATGGCACAGCTAAATACGCGTGTGTGGAGTGTGGGAAGTGTGGGTGTGCAAATACCAAAGGGCAAGTGTGGTCACACAGGTTATAGGTGGGGATTAAGGTGTGAAGTGAGCCAGCAGCTGCTAGTGGAGAGCTTGTGAGAATGGCAGCCCAGGGAGCAGAGCCACTGGGATGGGGGTCAGTGAGGGAGAAGGTCAGGGACTTGCAGGGAAGACAGGAGGAAGACGAGGTGCCAGCACGCCTGGTGTGCCTGTGCGAACAGAGACGCCTTTGCACCTCTGCAGGGGCTGAGGAAGAGAAGTCTGGGGCGAGGAAAACCTGCCAGAACATGAGCATGGGAAGAAGGACTGAGGAAGAGCGTGGCAGGGCCACAGCTGAGTAAAGGCAGAAGAGCAGAGAGCAGCTGTGGCTGGGCCGTGGTTGGGGTTTGAGGCTGAGCCCCCCAAGCACAGGAATGTTCGGAGCTGGGGTTTCCTCCCAGCCACATTTGGGTGATGCACGGAGGGAGGAGGTTCCCTGAGACAGGGAGGGCAGGGGGTGGAGGAGGCCTTAGTGTTCCCGTTGGTGGTCTAAGCCAGACTCTGCATGGAAAAAGGTAATTCAAGTGCGGGTGGGTGCTGAGGCTGTCGGGGCGCAGGGAGGGGCACAGGATTAGCCTGTAAATCATGATAAATTTATATGCAAAGCTGGGGAGAAGGGTTTTTCCCGCTACAGCTCCCTCGCAATGTGAGAACTATGACTTGGATGTCACCCCACCACCAAGCTAGCTTCCCAATATCCCAGACCCTGTAACCTGGAAAACTTCTGCAAAGAGAAGTGGAAACTTCTAAAAGGGATGTGGGTCCACATTTCGTAAGTGCTCTGCCACTGAGGAATGGAAACCCTTTTGGGAACAGCTGCTGTGGAGGGGACCAGCTGGGGAGAGCAGGAAGGTGCCCCAGCCTCCTCCTCCTCCCTCTCTCCAGGGCGAGTTGGGCTGGCAGAGCCCACAGCCCTCCCTCTCGGCTTATCCGGCACAGCAGCAGCACCCCGGGCCGCGGCCGCGGGCGCTGCGGGGACAGGTCCCTGCAGAGCCAGGGCAGGGCTCTGGGATCCCCTGGGGGGGCTTTGCCATGGGGCCAGATGCCAGACCTGGCCAAGCCCCCCACCCCCTCTCCCAGCTCCTGCACCCCCCGGGCTGGTTCCCACCGTACCCGCGGTTTCCCCCTCCCACTTTCCTGGGAGTTTGCAGTGGAGCTCTAACGAGAGGAGCACAAACTGTTAAGTAGTTTCAGCCATGAAGAAAGAATTGAGGTTCATGTCCAGGTTTGGTCTAATCCAGTGTTTTTCCAAGCTGGTTTCTCCCCCCTGTGTCCCCAGCTCCTGGTGATTCACCACGACCTCATTACTTCTGAGTTAACACAACACACTTGGCTGCTGGTTGATGGTTTATTAATTCTGGACTTGTTCTCATGAAGATCTGTCCTATCTGGAAACAAAATGCTTTTATCATGTGTTCCAAGTTTCTGGCCAACCCTTTGGTCTCCAAGCTTGCCTGTGATGAGGACAAGATCATGAGGAACAATAAATGCAGACTTTCAGACATTTTTTCCTCCAAGGATCAGAAAACCCGGACACAGCGGCCTGAAGGATGCCCTGGGCAGGGGATAGGGAGTAGCTGGTCCAGGGAGAAGGTGGTCCATCGGTGTCACCTGTTACACAGCAAAGCACAAGAGCTGCATAACTGGGATGAGCAAAACACATTCCCCAATGCAGTGTGTTTCCGAAATCCCTGAATGGAAAATCCATAGGCCTGGAAATGAAGGCATTTGTTCTCTCACTGTCTCCATCATTAGCTGGAGGAGTGCGCCTTCTCCAGGGGCTGCAGTGGGAAGACAGATGGTGAGAGTGACTCCAGCTGTCAGTCCCTGGGGATGTGCGGAGGAATCAGCGTTTGGCATCTGATTTAGCTCTGCTGCCTCGTCGAGTCACCACTGTCCCCAGCTCTGGGAGACGTGTGTGCTTCTGAGACAGGTAAATTAAACCTCGCACGCGCTCGTCCCCTCTGAAATGGCAGCTGCCAGCTTGTCATGAGGATTCCAGTGGGTCTGGGCTCGCTCCCCGGAATCTGGATGTCTGCCTCCTTCCCCTTTCAGGGCAGAGTTACACTGGCCTTTGGGAGGACCTGCAGCCAACCCAGGAAGGCAGAGCTGGGGCCTGCATGCAGGCAGAAGTGGGCAGGGACAACTTCTGGTAAAATGGGAGCCTTTGGGGACTATCCCCTTTCCAGTGCTGGCTCCACAGCTGGGGACAAGCCAAAGGGAGCCTGGCTTAGGGGACAGCTGTGTTATGTGGGCAGGGGACACCTGAGAAACAGAAACTCTGGAGAGGAGAAGAAAGAGGAAGAGGAGGCAGACATTCCATGAGAATCCCCATCTGTAGGGAGAGGGAGTGGGGTCCAGGGCTGTAACATATCCCAGATGAGGTGGGAAGGGCTCAGCAGAGCATGAGTCACTGCATCAGAGGGGAGAGCAACTCTCTGATAAGACGTGAAGCAACTTCCCCCGGCTGTTTAATCTTCATTCACTGACTGTGCCAGCATGAGTCTTGCACAAGGGTCCCCTGGGGACCCCCGGCATTCAACCCCCTCTGTTGGCTGCTGGACAGTCCTGGGCACATGGCAGTGGGGTTCTGGTGCCCACAGAGAGTGTGGGGCAGGGAAAGAAGGCAGCTGCTGCAGGGCCAGCCCAGATGAGGCTGGCTCTGGACACTCCAGGAGATCTCATTCCCAGCACAGACAGGACCCATCCCATCCCCAATTGCACAAATAGCTGAAGGTAAAGGACCTGTGCTTATGCCAGGTTGGTACAAGCCCCAAAGCTCATGGCTTTGAAGATAATTACATCCCATGTCATAGAATCAAGGAATCACAGCATAGCTGGGGTTGGGAAGGGACCTTAAAGATCATCTGTCACAAGCAGGGGTACTTTCCACTAGCCCAGGTTGCTCCAAGCCCTGTCCAACCTGGCCTTCGACCCTTCCAGGGATGGGACAGCCACAGCTTCTCTGGGCAACCTGTGCCAGGGCCTCCCCACCCTCTGAGTAGTCTCAGCCTTCTCTCTTGAATAATTCTCCCCCAGTGGTTCAGCATTTCCTTCTGTTCTTTCCCACTGTGCTTCCCTGCCTGTGTCCCTCATCTGTCTGAGAATGTTGCAGAGCCATCTGTGGGTCCTTCATGGGTGTGGGTCTGTCCGTGGGTGCGGGTCCGTCTGTAAGTCCGTCCGTCAGTCCGTCCGTGAGCGCAGGTGCCGGTGCGGGTCCCGGTGCGGTCCGTGCGTGGGTCTGTCCGTGTGTCCGTCCGCGGTGCGGGTCCCGGTGCGGTCCGTGCGTGGGTCTGTCCGTGTGTCCGTCCGCGGTGCGGGTCCCGGTGCGGTCCGTGCGTGGGTCTGTCCGTGTGTCCGTCCGCGGTGCGGGTCCCGGTGCGGTCCGTGCGTGGGTCTGTCCGTGTGTCCGTCCGCGGTGCGGGTCCCGGTGCGGTCCGTGCGTGGGTCTGTCCGTGTGTCCGTCCGCGGTGCGGGTCCGTGCCCGCAGCCGCCGCGCGGGGGCAGGCGGAGACCGCGGGAGGCGCGTGGGGCCGGGCCGTCGGTCCTGCGGGAATCTCGCCGGGACGGACGCGGAGCAGGGCGAGCCCCGCGGGCTGCGCTGCCCTCGGAGGGTCCGGGGGCTCTCCGGGGAGCGGTGGGACAACGAGCTTTGAAAGCGAACTGACGCAGGGCTAAAGGGGAAAGGGGCTCCCGAGTGCTCTGAGGGGGTGAAGGGGGGAACTGGGAGCATGACGGGACAGGGGAGGCGCAGGCGGAGGATGGCCCCACGGCGGGGTGCAGAGAGGAACCTGCCCGGGGACCAGGTCCCCAGGCTGCTCCCAGACTCCCCGCTCTGAGCTGGCGTTCCTTCTGTGCCCGTCCCGGAGCCGGAGCTGGGCCGTGGGGATGGACGGCCCCGCCCGCAGATCCCACGGACAGACACCTCCAGAGTCAGTCCCGTGGGTGCTGCCTGGGGCCAGCGCCCGCTGCTGCCAAGAGCATCCCCTTCCGAAGCTGTTTTGCCCATTTTGCCCCCATCTCGGGTTTGTTCCCAGTCTCCCTCGCTCCCGTCGGTCTCACTGGAGACGCCCGTGCGAAAGCGGGATCTTTGTTTCGGGGTGCGGGGCCGGCGCACGCCTCACCTGCCACCAACATCCCCTCCTGGGCCACCGCGGTTGCCGGGGCGATGGATATGATGTGATAAACAGAGGGAAATGGGGATGACGCCAGCTGGGAAAGGGCAGAATGGATTTGATTTCACGTTTATTGAAGCACAAATTGCCATAAGAACCAACTTCCTTGTGAGCAAACAAGGGAAGCTGAGACCCTCTGGGCTGTGTGGGTCTCTCTAGGCTCCAAAGCAGCCTTTCAGTCAACATCCCTGACCTGCTGCTTGAGCTGAGCTGTGGGTTTTCCATGGAAATGTCTGTTTACATTTGGAGACAGATCTTGTGTTGTTTGGGAAGACTCTGCTGGCAAGTGTGAGGCTGGGATGGCCACAGCTGGCCACATGAGCCAGCTCGGCTGGGAGCTGCAGCACGGGAGGCAGGGAAGAATCCCGTGACTCCAGGGAAAACAGGAGTTTTCCCTGCCACCTCTGACCAAGCTGGGAGGAGGCTCCATAAGAGATTATGGCCAATCTAATAGCAAATAAAGAAAAACAAGTCCCAGATTTTGCATTTATGTTTGCACAGGCTCTGGTGGTTGATGTATTTCCATCTCTTTCTCCCACCTTCCTGGGCTCCACGATGTAGGGTTGGAAAGACAAGAAGGACATTGAGGGGATGGAGCCTGTCCAGAGACGGGAGCTGGGAAAGGGTCTGGAGCACCAGGAGTAGCTGAGGGAGCTGGGAGGGCTCAGCCTGGAGCAAAGGAGGCTCAGGGGGGACCTTCTGGCTCTGCAACTCCCTGACAGGAGGGGAGAGCTGGGGGAGGTCGGGCTCTGCTCCCAGGGAACAAGGGACAGGAGGAGAGGGAACGGCCTCCAGCTGTGCCAGGGCAGGCTGGGGTTGAATATTAGGGAAAACTTCTTCCCCAAAAGGGTGGTGAGGCACTGGAAGAAGCTCCCCAGGGCAGAGGTGGAATCACCATCCCTGGAGGGATTTAACAGAAGTCCCCTGGAAGGGTTACAACAAAGGAGTTTGGGGAAGATCGAGTACCTCAGAGATGAATTTCCATCTGTGGGTAACAGTACCCATGATGGGCTGGTGTTCTCCATGTCTCCCTGTGTGTCCCTGTGTGTCCCCAGCACAGCCCCTGCCATACAGATGGTTTCTGGTCGGAGCTGCAGCCCAGGAGCAGGGATGATCTGGCAGTGGTAATGTTATCCTCACGGCAGACGGAATTGCATTTACTGGTTTTCAGACTCAGGAGGGCCCATGTACAACTATCTGGTCTGATCTGCAGGGAGGGGAGGGCTGCTCCAAGTGGAAAGGCCAGTGGAAAATGAGCCAAGGAATGCTGATCTGTACAAAGTCTTCCCAGGTACCCCACTCTGCACGGCTCCACTGTCCTGCTTCCAGGCCATCCCACTGCGGGTGAAATGGAGAAGCCCTCGAGGAATTTTAAAGTGTCTACAGGAAATATCTGAAACTCTCTGCAGCAGGAAATGGAAGTGGAGGAGTTTGAGTGGCCACGAGGGCTGGGACACAGGCCTGGAGCATCCTCAGGCTGCGGCGGCTGCAGCTGAGGACGTGAGGGAAGGGGATCATCCACAGATGGTGAAACAAGGGGAAAGATCCTCTGCACTCCCTCACAAAGGCCCTGATTGGACAATCCCCTGAGGAGAGGGGAAATGTGCTGCTGGTGCTAATGTGGATCATTTATGGGTGAAATTATTATTGATTTATGTTTTCACTTAGCTGGACAAGAGCAAAAATCCATGGAGAAACTGAAGCAGAAGCCAGGAGACATGGCTGTGCACCTCTTTGCCATGTCTCTCTGTGCAAGGCTCTTTGCCCACTATTCCCCACTCAACTGTTCTCTCCATCCATCCCAATGGATGGATGAGCTTGGAAGCGGCTCCAGCCTGCCCAGGACTTGTCCCACAGTCAGGACAGACAGGAGCCCACCGACAGAACTGTGCAGTACTTCTGGACCCCTGACCCACCAGAGATCTTCTGGGGAAAAGAGATGGGGGGTGTCCTGACAAGTGCCTTGGGCAGAGGAGAAGGAGGAAGAAGAGGAGGAGCAGGAGGAGGAGGAAGAGGAGGAGGAGGCAGCAGGGTGAGGACACACATCTGCTGTCGGGAGCCTGTTGGGAGCTGAGCATTCCCCCCTCGCCCTCTGGTCTCCTCGTCAGTGACGAACACGTGCACCAAGGGCCACCGCAATGAAATATATATTTATAACAATCATCATTATTATTCTTTCACCAATTTTCTCTCCTGTGGATGGAGCCTGGCAGAGACTTCAGAACAGGCAGAACTGCTAAAGCAGAAAGTAATGGTGCCCCCAGGACAAATAAATGGAGCACTTCAAACCAGCAGATGCTGCGGAAAGCCCCAGCGCAGGAAATATCTGTGGAATGAATCGGGAGGTTTATGGAGCTGGGGATGAAGGGCTGTTGGAAAGTTTCACCAGCTCAGGAGGGGAAAGCAAATGAGGGAGGACGAGGGGCTGGCACCTCGGGGTGTGGGTACCAGTGTGGGATGGCATCCCTCGGTGATTTAGGGGTCTGATGTCAGCCCTGGTAGGAAATGCAGACAGTTCCCTACCCATGGGTTTCCCAAATTGCCTGTGCAGGAACCAGTGCCTCAGTGAAACCCTAGGAAGAGCCAAGGGGGCCAGGATGGGCACAGGGAGGCTCAGCCCTGGGGAAGGAGGGAGCAGGCTCTGACAGATGAAGGAACAAGAGCTGAGGAGCAATAACTGCAGGCAGCATTCTCATGGGCAATGGGAGGCCCCTGCCTCTTGCCCTCCTCACAATTTCCTGCTCCACCTATACCCACTCTCCATGCTCTCTGTGTGCCTGGTTTGGGGAGCCCTGGGCAACACCTCAGGAGACGGGACCCAAAGGACAGATGGCATCACTGACTCTGTGCAGCCACAGCCACCGCTGCTGCCCCATGCCAGGAAAAAGATCAATAAATCAAGAAAACAAGGTTCCTGTCCTGAAAAGCCTTCAAACTCTGCTGGGAAGGGCTCAGGCAATCCAGCAACAGCTGGGACAAAGGCATTCCTGCATGTGCTACTGAGGTTTGGCACGTGTCTCCTAGTTCCAGGTTGGGGTTTTTTTTTATAGTATGTCATAAAATAATGTTCTATATTCTATATATTTTTATGGCTGGCAGGAGAGCAGTAGAGGGCAGGGATGGCGGAAGGCTGGCCAGGAGGAGGGAGGCTTTGGGGAAGGAGTCTCCAGAGGAGCACCAAGACAGGCAGGTACCCTTGGAGCAGGGCCTGGTCCGGTGTGGAGCGGGGTCAGGGTGGGCAGGCAGTGAGGGGCAGTGCCTGGACGCCTGCAGGGGGGTTATTTGGGGCACAGCACGACCAGAGCAGAGCGGGGGAAGGAGTGGGGGCTGCAGACAGGGTACAGCCCTGGCTGGCTTTGCCCAAGGGCATGTGAGAGGAAATCCCACGCTGGGGACTGGGATGGCAAGACTGAGTACATCTGAAGATTTTTTGTCCACTCACAGGTGCTGTGTTGTAACAGCGAGAAAAGTGTGGAGGGATGAAACATTCTGACAAATTGCCCTCAGCCCAGCCCTTGGGTCCCTTGGAACAGGGGTGATGGTGATGGCACCGTGGCACAGAGGAGGTGGCACCACAGACAAGGCTTTAGCTTGAGGCTGCTGGGGACTGACCTTACCCAGAGAGCCACCCCTTGGTGGGTGAGGGAACGTGAGCCAGTGACAGCAAGACCTGAAGATGGGTTTTCAGGGAGTAAAATGTTTCTGGGAGTCAAAGAGTGCAGACAATCCAGAGCGTCAGGACTCAGGTGATGTTTTCTCCACTTCTCACCAGTGTTCCTATGCCATCTAATTGGTGGCAGTGTCCCAGGACCTGCTCTGTCCCCACAGCCCCACACCTGAGCGGGTGCTGTGGGATTCAGTGGCAGAGCCAGGCCGAGCCATCTGCTGTGCCGGGAAGGGCACCATGCGGAGCCAGCGCCAAGCTGGCACCCAGCCCTTGGCTGCACGATGGGGATCATTAGATGCTTAATTTTTAAGATGTTCACTAACTTTATGGGCTCTTTCCTGGCCAAGTGTGGAAACTCGCCTGTGGTCTCCGGTGGCGTCTGCGGGCTGGGGCGGGGGAGCGGAGCGCGGCGTGCTGGGACCTGCGCCGCCGTGGGTGGTGGGGCGGGAGCGCCGGCTCCATGGCCCGGAGCCCACCTGCCTGTGCGTGTTCCTGCAGCCCTTCCCAGGCCATCCCAGCGGGAGCAGTGGCTCCATGGCCCAGAGCCCACCCGCCTGTGCCAGGCATGTTCCTGCAGCCCTCCAGGGCCATCCCGCTGGGAGCCCAGGTGATTCTTTCTCTTTGCTCCCTGCCCCTGGGGCAGCTCCAAGCCTTTGATTTCAGAGGCTTGTCAGGACACTTCAGCAGCTCCAGAAGGTGCATGTAAACACAGCGATTAAAAAACATGGTTCCCGGGGCTGTGCTGAGGCTAAAAATGGTACCAGCGCAGCCCAGATAGAGGAGGTACCACAATAACAGATCTATTTTTTTAAGCCCCCAGGAGCCAACAGCGACGAGAACAGGGCACAGCTGGGGACATGGGAAGGGACAAAGGCCCAGGGAGAACTCACCCCCAGGAGAAGGCAGGAAGGAGAATGTGTTGCTGTAGGCTCTGGGGAAGATGTTCTGACCGTTCAGGGGGAAGGAAGGAGCATTTTTATATAAAGTGATTGGACTGCCCTGACAACCACATTGTTTATTAGTGGAAAGTTGGAGGATTTCAGAGGGAAAGTGTTATGAAGGTCATTTATTCCATCCTGCTCGGCAGAGCAGCAGCGGTGGGTCTGCACCGCGCAGCCACAGCCAGGCCCCACAGGGCTCCTGCCCTCCCCTCCCTGGCAGGGTGTGTAACAGCTCCTGCTTGGCTTCCCAGTGAAACACAGCTGGGCAAGGAAGGTCACTTCTTCTTTTCTCCTTCCCTTCCCATTTCACAACTTTCTCTCACCCCATCAGACCTGCCTTTTGTTGTGTCACATATTGACAGGTGCTAAAGTGGAGCCCCAACCAGGGGAGCTTGGCAGGGCCAGCAGGGAGGGGAAAGCTGTTTGGCTGTGGAGTTGAGCAGGATCCAGCACGGAAGCTGCACTGGCCCCTTCCCTGCACAGCATCACCTGCAGCAAGTGCCACAGGACGCCCTGTTTGTCACTCCTCAGTGCAGTGGAGAGTCCCACGGACACTGCTCAGCAGAGCTCTGGTTAATGGGCTCCTTGCTCCGGATTTGGGCTCACCAGATCTTCAGAGCCTGCTCTGACCCCTCCTCAGCCTCAGCCCTCCCCTACCCACCACTTCTGTTCCTGGGGCTGTCTTTATCTTTACACCTTTGAGGAGGAGCAGGGGTGGTGGCTGGAGCAGGAGTGATGGCTCTCACTGTGCCAGGCACACAGGCTCTCTCCAAGCCGGCTGGAGGAGAAAGAGCTCTTCCTCCGAGCACTCAGGGTATCCCTCTCCATTCCCCGAACAGACAGGCTGTGGCCAGCAGTTAATATCCTCTGGCACGGTGCCCTGCCCGGGGAGGGTGGCAGGCTCTTCTTTTAATAACTTATTTATCTTTCCTTATTGCAGGAATGATGACAGTTTTCATTATTAAGCTGCTAGGTAATAGTGTAGCCCTTGGTGGGAGCTGAATCATCATCCCCTCTTTGCTGACAGTTTGATTCAGCTCCCCGGGAGAGCTGTGACAGAAGAAGGACGAGCAGTGCCCATCGCTGCCGCGGCGGCCACGAGCCGGGGTCCGGGGGCGTGGGTGGGCACAGGTGGTGGGCTCATGCCCCCCGAGGCTCGGGCTCTCTGCCCCTGGGCGGTGGTGGCTGTCCCCTGGTGATGCTCTGTGCTGTCCTGCAGCTCCTTCATCCTGAGGAGCCCGTGTGTCCCTCGCCCTGGCGGTGCAGGAGCAGGGACGTGCAGGACATTGAGCGCAGGGCGATGGGGAGCACAGGGAGCGCTGTGACCCATCACAGAGCCCGCGCCTGTACAGGGGTGGCAGGGACATGGAGAGAGCTCTCCAGCTTCTGCCTTGCCCTGAAAGCAGCGTCCTCCTCCCCAGCCCGAGGGCTCTGGAAACGACCAGCCCACAGTGGTTGTGTGTGGGCACTGCGGAGCTGGAGGGAAGCCACGGAGCAGCTGCTGAGGTGCTTCCTGCCCTGCTCTGCCCACTGCTCCTCCGGGCAGGCAGAGCTCCTGGGGGCTGGTGGCACCTGGAGCTGCCAGTGGGACGAGGGCAGAGCAGAGGGGACAGCTGGGAGCCAGCCCTGTACCTGTACCTGTGCCGCGGGGACGCAGCTCTGCCACCATGGCTGCACCGCGCTGGCGGGAGCGCTGGGGCGGCAGCCGGGATATATGAAATCAATTAAACATGACCCATTTGTAATTAGATGTACAAACACGCCTAAAGTTAAATGAGGGCTCTTCATAGAGAAAGAATGTAGCGTGGTACCACGTTCAATGAGAAACTCATGCACTTCCCAAATGGGAGCTTCCCAGATTCACACATGGAGCTGCCTTTGGAAACCAGCCCTTCTCCTTCCCCTTGGCAGAGGCAGGTTCCAGTGGTTGCATTGTCTGGCTGTGGGGACGGAGACACACAGTGCCATGGGGATGGCAGTGGGGAGAGGGGCCATATCCCACTCCTTTAGGAGGCTCCAAGCCATTGGATGGTTCCCAGTGTGTGCCAGTTTCCCGTGTGGGACTGTGCTGGCAGCTCCTGCTGCCCCCCTTGCCTCTCCTCCCCTGCTGGACCCCCACCACCAGACACATCCCTCCTTCCCAGATGCACACCTGGTGATAACACTGCCCTTCCAGAGGGGAAGAAACCAGAAAAAAAGGAACCAGTTTCTAATTATACCTTGTTTGCTTTCATTTAGAGCTAATTCAGCCCACACAAAAGTTACTCGCCCTATTAAAAGAAATACATATTAAAAAACCCCGCAGATGCCTGGTTCATTAAAAAAATTAGACTGTAGGAACTAAGTAGTGTCTATTTCCACCTTTCCCCCTCTGATGAAAAGCTTTTTGCATGTCAAAACAAACCAGCATTAATTTGGACCAAATGTTACCAGGGCTCTTCTCTCCAGCCATTTAGTGAAGCAAGTGGCAGAGCGCTGAACTCTGCCAGGGATGGCACAGCCACAGCTTCTCTGGGCAACCTCTGCCAGGGCCTCACCACCCTCACAGGGAAGAATTCCTTCCCAATATCCCATCTAACCCTGCCCTCTGGCAGTGGGAAGCCAAGATCCCTCTCCAGCTCTCTTGGGGCCCCTTTAGGCTCTGGAAAGAAATGTAAGATCTCCCAGGAGCCTTCTGGTCTCCAGGCTGGACACCCCGGCTCTCCCAGCCAAAGCACTGCCCAGCTGCTGAGGGCTGGGGACAGGGACACTGCAGATGTCCCCCTGCTGTGCTGCCAGAGGGTCTGTGGGAGACGGGCATGTGACTGCTCCCTCCTCTCCCCTGTGTTTCGACATCCTGTGGGCACATCGACACAATCATTGTGAATGAAAAGGACTTATCAAGACTTTTCCCTCATCCCAGCTCCCTGCTGTGTGCGTGGCTGGTCCAGGTCCTGGCCAGGACCTGCGGGCACCCAGCACCCCAAGGCTCTGGGCACTGCCCTGCTCCTGCCCCCTGCAGCTCCGGCGTCTGACTGCTGGGGAATATCAGCCAACATTCCTCTCCAATGACTTCCCAGAGATATATACAAGATATGTACAGAAAATAAATACACGACAAGAGAATGTATTAAAAACAATAAAGCTGAGGAGCTGTGGAACTGCTCGTCTGCCCTGCTGGCACTGCACAGCGCCCGGGGGCTGCCCACGGACCGGGACACAGCAGCCCTGCACAGGTCTGGAAGAAGAATGGAGCTGTTTGCTTTTCCAACTCCTCCTGCATTGTCTGTGGAGCGGGATGTGAAGCTGGGAACAGCCATCCTCCCTGGGGTCACACCCCTGCAGATCCCTGCTCGGATCCCCCACCCCGGCACCCACCTCCCTGTGCCCCCGAGGATGCTGCTCTAAGAGCTGAGCGTGAGGCAGCTCAGAAGTGCTGTGCCAGAGGAGGAAAAAAGCAGGCTATTAATTAACAGCAAATGTACAGTTAATGGGGCTTTTTTCCCTTCCTAAACAATTTATCAAAATGATTTCATCGAAATTTAGCTGATGGGGCGCGAAATGCAGCTGCTCTGTCCTGCTCTGTGCTTTTTCTGTCCTGGCAGGAACAGAACGCTGAGAGTGCAGGCTCGGGTTTGGGATTCACTGCGGGATGGAGGCGCTGGGGGTGAGTCAGTGCCTCTGCCCCTGCCAGAATTCGGGAGATAAAGGGGCTGTAAGTGAAGGGGTTACACTGCACTAAGCTGACAGAACGCTCACCCCTTTCTTTACACATTTACTCCTTTACTGCCTCAGGTTTACTAAAATACAGAGCAGAAACTCCTGTTGGGCCAGTCTGGAGACTGTAACAGAGGCAGGCGAGGGAGGAAGGCCAGGCTGGCACCTGGGGAGGCTGGATATGTCCTGCCATTTCCACTTCACCTCACAGCCCCCTGGAATGGCCTTGCTTCACAAAGTACTTCAAAAAACAATAAGGTTGTTAAATTTTTAGTGTTTTTTAAGATTGCTCTTATATAGGAAGAGGCAAATCAGCTGTTTACAGCTTTAAAGGCTTGGCTTTTCCCTTAGAAATCACAGTGCTTTTGGAATTTAAAGGTGCAGAGAAAACCTAGAAAACTCTCCAAGATTTCAAGGTGCTTGACTGCCTTCACCTCCAGGGAGGGCAGGAGCCCTGCTCTGAGCAGCACAGACACCAAGAGGGGAATGGAATGGGATGGCATGGAATGAGGTAGAGTAGGGTAGAGAACAATAGAACAGACTAGAATAAGAATAGAATGAGAATAAAAGAGAATATTATATTTTCAGCTGTAAGGGACCTACAAAATTCATCTGTCCCAACCATCTGACTTCTTCACAGGACCAAAAGCTGAAGCACATTAAGGGTAATGTCCAAATACCTCAGAAACCCTGACAGGCTCAGGACATCGACTCTCTGGGAAGCCTGTTCTGGAAAGGTGGGGTGGGAGCTGCTGCGATGGACAAACAGGATCCAGCTGCCAGAGGAGCAAATCCTGCAGCTTCACAACTTTCCCATCCAGCCATGAAACAATCTGCTGATTTTATTGAAACCAGATCACCGGCTCCATCCCACAGCCGCTGCTCCAGCCGGTTCGGCACGTCCCGCGGCCCCCGGGAGCTGCCCGAGCTGCGAGGGGAGCAGGGCGATGGCACAGGGGGGGCAGCATGGCCACGTTCTCTGCCACAGCCTTGCCCACACTCACAGCACAGACATACATCTCCACAAAGGTGGATCAAGGCACTGCCAAGACCTGAAGGGGCTGTCTCGGAGCCCACCTGGCTCCCATGCAGTCACAGCCCATGTCCCCCTTGGAAGCCTGAGTTCATCCCAAAGGTCATGACTGAAATGGGTCCACAGTGAGTTCACAAGCAGAAGTATCCAAACCTGTGGCATTAAATCTGGGAACCCTTATCTGTGGTGGTGGCACAGGGACATTGTGGCACTGGAGCATCCCTGGGCTGAGAGAATATGAGGACAAAACCAGATTTCTCACAGTGGTGATGCAAAGGCTGGGGATTCCTGACCGGTGGAAATCAGCCCTGGTGAGCCAAGGAGGCATGGGAGGGGTTCACACCGGGGCTTAGTGATGTCTCCAGCTGGCATGTGCTGCCACACGCTTGGTGCTGTGGCCAGAAACTCGGAATGGAATTCCGAGGATTTGTTCTCCGTTCACAAACCTGGATTTGGGACTGAGCCTGAGGAGGGCTCTGGGCGTCTGGGTGCTTTGCTGGGATCCCCAAGGGGGCTTATCTGCTCCCAGGGGTGGAGAGTGGTGGGCAACTGGCTAAAGCTCTCCAGCCAAGGCAGAGTGCCCTTTACAGCAGCAGAGGATCTGCGGGTCGGGGGGTTGCAGTGGGACCCCACGAGTCACTGCTGAGGCACCTCGCGGGTCCCACGCCTATCCCGAGGGTCCCAGTGTGGCTGAGTGGGAGCTGCGCTGGGAATGGTGTGATTGGGCTGATGGAAGCTACTTCCTTTGCATCTGTACTTCCTGGGAAGGGAAAGCATCAGCATTTGGGTTGCTAAGGAACTCCAGTGAGGTCCAACCTGCCCAGACAACACCAGCACTCAGAAATCAACCTGGTGTGTGTCCCTCTGCCCCTGCCGGCACAGTGACAGGTTTGGGGGGTGTGGGAGGGTGGCTGGCGTGGGACCTCTGCCCACTCCCTGCCCTCCCTCTCTGGGAAAGCGTCCCCGTTCACCATGCAGGGAAGCAGCAGGGCGCAGCCACTCCAAGTGTGCTTATAGACACCCCTAATTGCCATCCAGGAAAATATCCCAAATGTTTTAACAAGGCAGCTCCCCCCCTCCCCTCTCGGCTCAGAGAAACCGTTCCTGAATTGCCACGGGGTGTAAGCGAGGCAGTAACCCGGGATGATGGGCTCCACTCAAGGACCACTTGGCTCAGCCTGTTAAACAGCTATTTTGGGCACTTTTTCCCCTAAAGCCTGAGGTTTTTCTGAAACAGAGCAAATTAACGAGCCCCGGAGCTGGCTGATTTCAAGCAAGTGTTTTGATGAATAATGTGCCATAATGGGCCCAAACAAGCTGGGGGGTTTATCTAATCCCACTGCACATCCCATTCCGTGTCGCATCCGCTCACTCGCAGCCCTCCTGCCCCAGCACTGATTGGAGAGTCTGTTCTCTTCCATCATCTGCTCCGGCTGCTCCAAAATGGAACATTTTGAGGGTTCTAGAGAAAAGGGGTTTTTGTCTCCCATCACAGCAGGAAGCTGAGCACAATTGACTTGCAAAGTTGGAAAATTTGCTCAAAATGCAAATCCTGTCCCTCTGTGATCCTGGTTTGGATCCCAGCACAGCACAGGTCACAGAGGCGAGGAGCAAACACAGCCCTGGGTATCCACAGCTCCCAAACACCTGAGCTGGTTTGGGAACAAATCCATCATTTCCATTTCTGTACGTATTTATTATGCTCAGCTCTCCTCAGCACCCGGTAAAAAACAAGTGCAAATTAAGTGACTGATTGATCATTAAACCCACGCACACATTTACCTTTTGGTTTTTATTTGTATGGCTGAAAAAAACCCACAAGTCCTCAGGCCCAGCTTCTCACTGATATCTAGACAAACAAATTACAAAAACAGATGGGGGACACCTGCAGGTCAGTTTGTGGGACCGGTTCCTGCTCCTGAGCCAGGACACTGGGAGCTCCCGAGGATGCCCTGGGCAAGATCACAGCTTTACAGAATCATTTCGGTTGGAAAAGACCTCCAAGATCATTGAGTTGGTGTGCCATGTGTCTCCACTTAAATATTAATTAATTAAATCTCATGTTAGATCCACTTATGAGTGTTGTGCAGTTGCTGGCTCATGGGGAACCTCCCTGGCACAGATGCTTGGCTGGTTGGAGCCCTCCAGCTCTGACCCTGAGCAGCACGAGAGGTTCTGCACCCAGAGAGTGGTCAGACACAGGAACAGGTTGCCCAGGGAAGTGCTCATGGCCCCAAGAGTTCATGGAGCATTTGGACAACACTGTCAGGCACACGGAGGGATTTTGGAGCTGTCCTGTGCAGGGGTTGGACTCGATGATCCATGTGGGTCTGGAGCAATCTGCTAACAGGAGGGTCAAGGGGTCACTCACAGCTCAAGTGGTGAAGAGCTCTTCATCTCCTTCCAGTTCTGAGCCATGGCTGCTGCCTTTCTCTAATCCATTCACAATGCATCAGGAGTAGCAGCATTCCCTAGGGAACGTGTGGGGCTTACGTCGAGCCAACATGAAGGCTGTTCTGCAGCACTGGGATATTTAACCTTGGCCAGGAGGAATGATTGTGCCATTGTACAGCAGATAATTAATTGTTCAAAGTCCCAAGAGACCTGGCCAGTGACAGGCAGCTCCCGGCAAATTCCCAGATGTACACTGTCCCTCTCCTGTCCCAAATAACCGCATCCGTCAGGGACCAATATCTTGTGCCCTGTGGTTTCCCCCAGGGCAGCCACCTGCACCCTTGCCCCAGGGGGGTCCAACAGGGTGGTGGTGGGTGCCTGATGGTGTGGTGGTGGGTGCCCAGGCGGGCAGCCCTGCTGGGTAAGGGTGCAGGTGGTCCCGGTGTGCCAGAGCAGGAGCTGGCAGGGATACAGTGCTTGCTGTGCCAGAGTCTTGCTCCCCTCTCCTGCCTCTTTCAACACATTTCCGGCTGTTGTGGGAGAGATCAGCTTTTTGTGTAAATCTGTCAGCAGCAAGAAGTCAGTGAGTTTTCCTAAGTGAGTTTTTCGTGTATTTTTAATAAAGGTCAGTCCGTGTTTACTGGCAAAGGAGATCGATATCAGCTCATTATTCATGAGGGATCCCACTGCTCTGTAACGACCTGCGGTCAGAGCACACAGCGAGTCTTGTCCGCAGCCTCGGCCATTCCCTGGAGGGTCCAGCTGCCCTCTGCCTCTGCCCAGCCCGAGGGTCATTTGTCTTGGAGCCATTCCCTCCAGCTGGGGCCGGCAGGAACCCCTGGCTCTGCCCAGGGGCCGAGTTGCTCTGGCCAGGAACCACCACTTGTCCTTCCCTGCCGCGGCCCAAGGGAGCCCACCCGTTTCCATCCATCCCCTCACCCACGGGCTGAGGGATGAGCTCTGCTGGAGCTGAAGGGGCACAGCCAGCAGTGAGGCTCCCTGTGCCCAGGGTGCTGGTGGGTGGATGTGCCAGGCCCTGGCTGTGTCTGTCCCTCGCTCCAGCCCCAGCCCCAGCCCCAACACCGTGATCCCCCAGCTGTGGCCATGGCTGTGGGAGCGCCTGGGCTGGCTGTGATGAGGGAGAGAGGGAGGAGAGGGAGAGTGAGAGACTAATGCCTTAACAAATTTGATTTCAGAGCAAACGAGCTGGCTGCTGTTGTGCAGCTCCCGTAACCTGGTTTTGCATCGCTGGCTGCGCTGGGAAACACGGCTATTTTTAGGCTCTTAATGCCAGTGGAAGAAAAGAAAAAGAAGGAAAAGAAAGAAGAATAAAGTATAAACCCTTCAGTAAATAATTGGGCCTGTGTAGGTTCAGGCTGAGCTCTGAGGGCACATCTGGAGCTGCTCTGCCCAGTGAACCCCATCTGAGCTCCAGTCAAGGGTGTTTCAGGGTGGTGCTTCTCACAAGGGAGGGATTTGGGACATGTCTCGGGCTGGACAGGGACACTGGAGTGCTAGGAGGGTTCCAGCCCCTGTGGGTCAGCAGGGGCTCAAGCTTAGGGCTGACCCAGAGGCTTTTGGCACATTCCTGGCACCTCCAAACCACAGCAGACCCATGAGCAGCTCTCTCCTGGCCAGACCACTTCCAGTTTTGGAGTGCACAGAGAGCCATCCCTCCCCTCCTGCTCTGCCTGCAGCTCCCTGCCCACTCCCCCGTCACTGTTAATGCCTTTAACCGGGGTCTGCTCCAAGCAGCTCCTGAGTTCATTGCCCTGAAATTTGGAATCAAAAAGGAAGAGAAATTTTAAATAAATGTTCCAGCAAGTTTCATTTATGCTGTGGGGAGCTGCACAGGATGGCGCAGGGATAAACCACCCGGTGATGTCAGAGCCCTAAGGATGAGCCCATCCTGCCGCTGGGAGCTGAGATCACGGAGCGAGCAGGAGCTGGCTGGAGTTACTGTCTGCGGGAAGGAGCTCGGCTGATGACCCCGAACATCAGTTTGGAATAATCAGCTCACTTCCCCTTCACAAGCAAAGCCCTGGGAGGTTTGCAATGGGGAGGCGAATTAATAGCCCAGAGCTTCGAGTCGGGCCAAGCATGTGGCTGTGTCTGAAGAAAAGGCCAGGCTCACGAGCAGTGGTTGGGGATGGGCTTCCCAAGGAGCCCTCAGCTTGTCTGGAGGCACGTGGGGCTGGATTTGGGGTCTCCCTGAGCCCCACAGGCAGCTGGAGCTGCAGAACAGCTGGACACCCTGTGTCCCATGCTGGGAGAGGGGCTGCTCTCGGCCCTTCAGGACTCCACAGGCTATTTTCATTTCTCTGACTGTTATTCCAGTTGGGTTGGCAGAATGAACCCCAGTACAAGCCTGGGAAATGCTTCTGGTGCATGGCACTGGGCTCCCATGGACTCCCACTCGCAGAGGGCCAGGGACCAAAGGCACCCAGTGAGTCAGGCAGGTGCTGCATAAACAATTTCTGATAAAATATTCAGCCCCAGCTGCCTTTGAACCTGCTGCTAATCCCTCCTTGGCCATGGCTGCGATTGCATTTCCTAAGTACCAGTGTAAGGATGTATTTGCACAGCATAAACCTGACCTGTATCAACATTTTCCCCTTTACACTTTGGTCCCATCTCCCAGGTCTCAAGGTTTGAGAAGTTCTTGCTGTGAAGGTTTTGTCACCTGGTCTGTCTGTCCTTATTGTTGGCCAGGGAACCCCCAACCTCCCTGCTCCCCTCTGGGATCCTTGACCTCCTCAGCCTCTTGCTCTGAGTGAGAGACTTTTACAACAGCATGACCAGCATTTTTAAGCTCTATTCCATGGGTCCATGGGATATCGCTCGAGTCACCAGCCAGTTTCAGTGACATCCGTGACAAAGCCACTTTAATCCTTCTCTCTTCCCTGCTCCTGCTCGTCTGTCCCAAACCCGCTTTCACTAATTAGGAGGGAAAAATAACAATCATTAAAACTTTTCTTCATCAGTTTTCTCTCTTTCTTTTGCCTTTCTCACCTGCTGTTACTCCATCCTGTTACTCTGCTCTGTGAAGAGCACTTTGGCTCCTTCCTCCCTGATCGCCTTCAACCAGCTCCTCTCCCCCACAGTGGAGCCACAGGGGACACTGGGGACTGTCCTGACTTCCAAACACAGTCACCAAAATGGGTGGCAGGAGGTGGGGGGCAGCCCGGCACGGTGGGGACAGAGTCATCCAGGGAGCTTTGCTGAGTGTTGATGCTGGTGAGATGGGATAGAAGGATGGCAATACAAGGGATGAGGAAAGGATGTACAGCTGTAATCTGAGCCCTGGAAAATCTGCCCAAGCTGGGAAGAGGCAAATTCCCAACCCATGGTCTCCCTCAGTGCCCAGAGACACACGGGAGCTGGTGCTGCTGGGACCTGTCCTGGCTGGGAGGACACTCTGCTGCACCTCTGCCCAGCAGATGAAGCAGTGCAGGTCTGGTGAGTGACACTCAGCCATCAGACAGTGTTACAGAACAATAACAATAATAGCAGGGATAATACAGCTGAGCTTCCCTAACTTACAGGAAGTGACTGCAAGACCCATTGCGAGTTAATGAAGTCTGTGGCTGAGTGAGTCCCGTCCCCGGCCGGGGTCATCCATCACCACACGCTCGGGGCCCGCCCGCTTTGACAACTGCAGTTTATTTTTAATTACTGATGCTATCTCCTAATGTCCCAGTAAATGTATGGTAGGGAGTTTTGTGGGATGAGGTCCCTGTAACGTGAAGCTGGAGGAATGCTGGGAAGCCTCCAGGGGCTCAGGGGTGCATAGGGATGCTGCTGTCCATGAAACCCTGTGGAAGTGGAGGCAGCACCTGAGCCCCCCAGAGCACAGTGCTCGTGCTGGATGCAGGTCACCCCCGTGCTGGAGATCCCCACGACAGGGCTGGAATGCACTGAGGGGAAGCTGGGAGCTGCCCTTATTCCCCTCTGCAATATCGAGCAGGTCTTTTATGACCAAACCACTCTCCTACCAGGTACAAATTGCCTTTGTCCCTGCTCCACCTCCCTCTCCGCCGCCTTCTCCTGCCCGCTCAGTGCCCAGGGTCCCCCCGACCTGCTGCATGCCCCCCTCCCTCCGCAGCTCCCCAGCCAGAGGTATTTTGCAAACACAAATGCATTAACAAGCTGGTGAGAGCCCCCATGAATATTTCATGTTTAACATGCCCTCGTTTCCTCCTGGTTAATGGATCTCTCCCATTATGCCTCCGCCTGTCTGAGCAGGATACCTTTTCAGTGGAACATAAAAGCTGCTCCCCGGTGAGGTGGAGGGGAAACCACTCTGCTCTGGGATTCGATCGCCCCAGATGCAGCGGGTCCAGCGCCCGCCCTGGAGTGTCCGGCACATTGGGATTCCTTTCCTACTTCCTATTTCCCTCCCTCAGCCCCTTTTCCCCCTTTTTCTTTTCCTTTCACACTGAATTTTGCTGACCCCTGTGTCCCCCGGTGCCTCCAGGGGTGGTTTGCCGCAGGACAGCCGATGGGAGCAGACCCCCTCCTGGGCACAGGATCACCCCGGGGATGCGGGAGGGGGCAGTGACAGCGTGGTGGTGCCCAACCTCTGCTTCCCCCCAGCCACACCTGGGCACGGGGGACGGGACGAGGGCTGTCCCTGCCCTGCCAGGACGGGAGCAGCAAGGCAGCTGCCCCTCCGTGGGCTGTGGCAGAGGGATCCCTCCAGGCAGGAGGGGTGACAGCCCAAGGGCGGTGGCATCTCTCACGTGGGGAGGTGATAGGACAGAGCTGGATGGGGGCTGCAGCTGGGAGTAGGATTGAGGGGGGCTGCAAGCTGGAAACAGAGGGTTTGTGTGACCAGGGGGAGGGGGGAGAAGGTCCAGTCCCCTAATCAGCAATGCTGCTGCCCCCCAGTCTTCTGGGAACATTGTTCCTTTGGCTTCTTTCTCCCTGAGGATCATCTTCTTTGTCTCAGCTCCCTCTGGGGACACCGAGGGTTGGAGGGTGCCACTGGCAGCGGAGCCGCGTCACTAGGATCACCCCAGGCACTGCAGAATGGATAAGAGAAGATGAATTTGCTGCAATAAAAGGCAAGAACTGAAGGAAAAATATGTATTAATATTCCAAGAGGTTTAAAACTTTAAACACGGGTGGCCTTGGCAGTGAGGGGAGGCAGCCAGAGGCTCCTGGCACCTCCCAAAGCCTCACCTGCATCGTCCTCCTGGTGCTGAGCCACCTCAGTGCCTGCTCAGAGCCGATGCCCGTCTCACCCAGGATGCTGCCGTGGCAGGGGGTGCGTCAGGGACCCTGTGCTGGGGTCCCACTTCGCTCACACTCACATGGATCCCTGATCTCAGTGTGCAACTTCATCTTTCCTCAGCAAACCGAGCTGCCTGGGGTTTGCCTTCCCAGTCTGCATTCAGGCTCTTCCATGGGAAGCCACATTCCCTAAGGTGCTAAACACCTTTTGCTGCCAGCTCTTCCCACACTGGGATGCTTCAGCCAGGTCAAAGGGGCTCAACCAGAGCTGACACTTGGAAAGCCTTGGGCTTAGGAAATCAAAAAGTGAAAAAGGAATTGATCCAGGTTTAATGAAATGTTACATTTCACTTGCAGGGAAACATTTGTTTTGTTCTGGAGCGTTGGTTTTTAAAAAGTGGGATTGAAGGATGCTTTAAAAGAGAAGGGTTTTGGAGAGCAAAATCAACATGTTTCATTGTTGAAATGTCAAAGGGAGGTTCTTAATCTGGGGAAAAGAAAATTTAATTTCAAGATCTCAGTGTGACTGAAATGAAGGCAAAATTGGAGTAGTTGGCTGAGGAAACTTGTACACAAACAGGATGATTTCCCATCACGGAGGCTCCAATGGCAGTTCCAGTGCTGCAGGATCCCCCAGTCCCAGAGGAGGGGAGCCTGCAGACCCCCCAGCAGAGCGGGACAGCCACTGCAATTAGCTTTTTGGTTTGATACAATTCTAAATTACAAGAAGCAGAAATGAAAACACAGGCTGGGCCAAGAGCCGCTCCTGCCAAGCTGCCCTCACGGAGCTCTGGCTCCAATTAACGTCCCGGGGTGATGGGTGTTGATAGACCCCATTAGTGTGTGTACACGGCAGGAGAGCTGTGGACAACCTGCGCCAGCCGGGACCGCTGGGGCTGCGCCGGGATCTGCCCGGCTCAGCCACAACATCCCTGCCCCAGGANCACAACCCCCCTGCCCCAGGATCCCCCCGGCTCAGCCACAACATCCCTGCCCCAGGATCTGCCCGGCTCAGCCACAACATCCCTGCCCCAGGATCCCCCCGGCTCAGCCACAACACCCCTGCCCCAGGATCTGCCCGGCTCAGCCACAACATCCCTGCCCCAGGCTCCGGTAGCTCCGGCGGGGCCTGAGGGGCACAGCTGTGCTGGCAGCTCGGCTCCAACACCCCAAGTAGCTGTGCCAGGGAGAGGATCATGGCACGCTGCACAGGGGCACGTGCTCCCATTTCACCAGCACCTCATCCTCGGATACCAGTGGTGTCCCCCATTCCCAGCCCCATTCCTGGCATTACCCATTCCCAGCTCAGGCCGCTTTTCTGTGTGAGGTGACCTGGAGCATCTCTGAGCTGGATAGAGGGGTGGGGTGGGAGGGTTCTGGGCCCAAACTTTGGGTACTGGAGAGGGAAGGGGGTCCCCTGTCTCATTACATATCCAGTCACCTCTTGACTCTGCCTGCTGACAGCCAGACTTGGGGTCCCCTCTATGCCCCTCCCCTCCTACCCAGTTCATTCCATGCCCGTTCCCCCCCTCCAGACCCTTTTTCCTTTCACATGCAGGATTTTAATCTAATTTTCTCAATGCAAATCTTAACAGGGAAAAGCCTTGAAATCGAATCTCCAGAAGTCTCCTTTCACAGTTCAGAGATCTGATTAAATTGCAAGCTTCGTTAATATTTGGTGCGACGGGGGGGAGTGCGGGGCGGGGAGGAGAGGGGAGCGGAGCGAGTGGATCTGTCGGAGGGGCCGGGGCCTTTTCAAATAATCTGTTTACCCCTGCAGCTAAGGAGCCCATTAGCAAGTGTTCTCCGTTCTAATTTCCCATCGTGCCGTGTCCCGCAGACCTCGCTGTGTTTATTTGGAGAAGCAGAACAAAATTGTTTGTATAATTAGATCTGCTACAAGGGCTGCCCTTGAAGGGTCCCCAGCAGGAAGCTTTCGATTGCAAAGGGCCCCCGCTGCCGAGGACCCCCAGCCCCAGCCCCCAGCATGGCCAACACAACATCATCCCACTGGGATGGGCTCTGGGGGGCCCAGATGTGTTCCCTGCCCGCTGCCTGCCCACAGATGTACAGCCCTGCCGTGTTCCAGCTGCAGATGGGGCGTTTCCCAAGGGATGCAGTAAGGGGCTGGGCTGGCTATCGGCTCCCATCCCTGACAGGATGGGGTCAGCTCCCACCAAACGGCCTCCAGCATCCCACCCTGCTTCCCCCCGCTGTGGCCTCAGCCCTAAAATGGGATGTTTTCCAGCTGTGCCAATGTAAGGAACCTTCCTCCTTCCCCAGGCACTTCTCCATGGCTGGGAATCCAGGCAGAGCTGCCCTGCTTCCACTGAACCATCCCAGAGCCAGGGATGCTCTCACTGCTTCCCATGTGCCAGCTCTGACTAGAATCACTATGAGGTGTTCCCAGCAGTGCAGGGCTGGCTGACAGATCCCTCATGTTCCTCCTGTGATCCCATCACAAGCTTGGAAGTGGCTATTTTTGTAGGAGAAGCAGAAAGGAGTGAGCAGGTAAATCAGGTCTGAGGGAGGCAGGAGGCTGACAGGGAGCTCAGAGCTGCTGACATTTCTTTATTTAAAGAGTGTTTTACTGAAAAAGGATTATTTTTTCTGTTGCCAAAAATTTCAGTGCATTTTTTTTTTTGGTAAATAAGAGGAAGTGTGCGAAAACCCATATTTTCAGAAAAGGTTTAGCATTTAAAAAATTGTTTAGAAAAAAAGTGATCATTAAAGATACCTTCAAGGCAAAAATAGAAACCTTTTCCCAAGAAACAAAGAGACTTAAATGCTAAAAATAAAGCACATTTATTCTTTGTGGGGCAGGAACACCCTGTCCCTTTGACCCCAACTGGGACCCACAGCAGATGGGCACGGAGGCAAATGCAGATGCAGCCGCTGTGCCCCTGGGGTGCTCTGCCTGTGTTTGGCACATTTAACCACCTCATCTCAGCTCTCCTGACTCCAGATATTTTCTAAATAATCCCAATAAACAACATTGGGCTCAGTGTGGATGATTAATCGTGGCATTACCACCCCTCAGACACTCAAACCATGTAATTCCCACTGTGAGCATCCCTGCTGCCGTGGCACCTCACCCTGGCATGTTCACCACATCCCAGCGTGCCAGGCTCCCGGCAGACACAGGCTCTGCCTCTTGGAGCTCATCTCACCGAAGAGCATCGTGTGTGGGATCTGCTATTCCTGCTCCCAGGGATGTCCCGGGTGCAGCTGGAAGGGCTGGAGCTACCGGAGCACCCAGAGTACGGAACAGGAGCCCCTCAGGAGCAAACCTCTTCTGCTGTTGTGGCTCTTCCTCCCTTGAGGTGGGCGGGAAGCAGAGTTCACGTGGGCAACTTAATGGAGCAGAACCTGGCTTTAATCTGTTCCCATAAATGTTGACGATCCCCTAATTATTAACATTTAATGCTGTATTAATTCATTGATGAGCTTTCATTTTTGGTTTTAATGGCTCCACAATTCCTGCTCTCCCCCCTTTGCTCTTTTTTTCTTGAAAGGAGAAAGAGGAGGCAGCAGGACTCAGCAGAGTGGGGTGGATGGGGTGGTTTTGCCTCTTCTGCTCCTCCTCCTCCAGGGATGAAGGGTCCTAGGGATCCACAGCCACTCTTCCCCACACCAGGGAGGAGGGTTTGGACAAGGAGAGACCCCACAACCATGGCAAGGGTCCTCCTGCCCAGGACCCCCCTTGCTAAGGGAATACAATGACACTGGAAACGTTGTCAAGCTTCGGGCCAAGCTGAAGACAGTGGGAACTGCAAGAGGGAATCTCGGAGGAAAACCCCTGGGAGGGAGAGCACACAGGTTTGTAAATGTTGTTTATTTGAAGTGTCCTGCTGAAATGCTCCCAGTGCTGCCCAGCTCGTACATGGCCCCCACCCCCGCCCCTGCTCTGCTGCCTGAGATGTTTATTTAAGTGTCCTGAAAACTTTATCTGGAAATCAGTTCCCTTCTCTTCCCCTTGTCTGCCTTTCCACTTTCTTTTCCTCCCATTCATCACTTTGAAAAATGACCCGTTTTCTCTCCCTGGCTGGTGCCTCCTCCTCCTCCTGCTCTGCCCGTGGCCCAGCAGCAGCTCCAACAGCCCGGGCTGCCCACTAATTAATGGGCTTCTCCGGGCAGTCCCCACCACACCCCGGGGAGCTGGGGGTGACAGATGGCCCCTCTCACAGCAGGACACGCCGCGGGCCCTGGGGCATCGCTGCGATGCCAGCAGTGCAGGCACCTGGGGGTGGCAGAGGGACCTGCCCTGTGCTGCCCATCCCATGAGGAACACAGCCACGGAGGTGCTCATTCCGTGGAAACCAGACCCATGGAACTGCCCATCCCGTGGGCACCACAACCATGAGGAGAAGTGAGGGATGGCCTTGCAGAAGGCCCTGGTGTGGGTTCCCCCCGCCCCGGGCTGCGGTAACGGTCTCACTGAGGTTCCTCTCATCTGGTTGCTGCTCCAGCTTTCCACATTGTGAGAATTCACCAGGAAAAAATAAAAAATCAATTAGCTAAAACCAAACCCTGAAACAATTATTTGTCCACTTCCCAACCTCATTTGGGAAACATAAACCCACACACTTACTGCCGGCTGACGTGCGAAGGCACATGCTGACTGCGTTTCCATGACTAATTTCATCTGCATCCAGAAGCCCCCTCCCCTTCACCCTTTCCCACCTCCATCTGTTCCTCACACTCTGGGCCACGGCAGCAAAACCACAGAAAAATGGCAGAAAAAAGGAAGGAAGAGGGGAAAACACAGCGGGCTGTCCTTGCACCCAGCACCTCCTTCCAGCTGGGTTTTCTAAGACCTGATCAGAAAATGCCACATGATTCTGTGCTCGTGCCCTGGTCCTGGGGAGGATGGAGAACAAGAAGCCCTGGCAGCCCTTGGTGTCCAGTTCCCTGATCCTCTTTTCTCTGCAGCTGGCCCCAAAGTGAGGAGGTCGCCTGATCCCATCCTGTTCCCCCACAAAGAACCCAGGGATTAATTTCCAGAGTGCAGAGCAAGAACCCTTTGGCCCAGTGCTCCCCCTGCTCCCAGGGCTGATCCCAAGAGCCATCCCCACTTCTCTGCTGACCCTCTCTTCCAGGCACACATCGACTGTGGTATCCACTACAGCCACATGCTGCAGTGTGAAGCTGAGGAGGATGGGAACCAGGACCTCTCATTCCCATGGTCAGGCTCTAAATTGTATCGAAACACAGAGACTAAAGGAATTGTCTTTAAAAGCTGTGAAAATTGCTCTATGAGTCGCTTTGGCACTTGAGAGGGTGCAGAGCTGGAGAGCTGGGGTAAAGGCTGCTGAGCATCTGCATGGGGAGCAGGGCAGAGGAGGGCTTGGCACCCGGGATTGAGGCTGGGAACAGGGGCCAGGGATCAGGATCGGGGCTGGGACCAGGGACTGGAGTGAGATGGGGGACAGCATCTGTGGCACAACAGCACGTGGGTGTGGGCACAGGCACTCTCACATCCCCAGGGCCCCGTGGCAAGGCAAGCTCCTCTCTGCCTCCTCCCTCCCCTCAGCAGCCCCTATCCATCAGCATTCCCTCTCGGAACACAGGCTCCCACGGCTGCTGCTCCCGAGACCTTCAGCAAACAGGCTGAGGCGCAGCCCTTAGGGCTGAGGGGCAGCGTCAGATCTGCCAGAGATACCCCGTGTTTGCACAGGCTTTCCTTTCCCTTGATCACTCTTGGATTTTTAACTGCGCTCTTCCTGCAGTTTTTCTTTGTGTCAGCAATTAATCCATTGCCCCTCATGAGGAAACATGAATTTCCCTCGGAAGAAAGTCGGTCGGTTGTGTCACATAGGAATGGGGCAGGAGCACATGTGGGATGTCAGGGGCCTGTGGCAGGGAGGGTCCCCACATATCCCCACGAGCACAGAAACCACCTGTGGGACAGATGTGACCATGAAGGTTAAGACTGGGGACTATGATGCTGCAGGTTTTTAGGGATGCAGGTCCCTGCATGGTCACACACCTCTCAGTGACATTATATTAAGGTATTTTTGTAGCTGTTTGTTAAATGGGCCCCTACAGATAGAAAACTTTTAGGGTCAGCTGTCAGCTGCTCTCACTCCCCACTCTGTATCCCTTGGGATACCCTGGTTTTCCAGCTCTGACTTGCCTATGGACTCCTCTACCCACACCATCACAGAGGCAGGTTGAGGAGGAGGCAGAGCCGTGGTTCATTTGCAGAACTCAGATCCAAGACTCTGCCAGCAGGAAAGGACTTTGCCTCCTCCTGATAGCTCCTGGAGAAACATGGAATTGTTCAGGTTGGAAAAGCCTTTCCAGATTATTGAGACCAACTGTTTCCCCAGCACTGCCCAGGCCACCACTAATCCATGTCCCCAAGTGCCACATCCACACGGCCTTTAAAGCCCTGAGGGATGGGGACTCCACTCCTGCTCTGGGCAGCCGTGCCAGGGCTGGACAACCCTTTTGGTGAAGAAATTGTTCCCAATATCCAACTAAACCTCCTCTGGTGCAACTTGAGGCTGTTACCTCTCGTCTTTCAGAACCAGTCTGCTTAAACAGTGAACAGAAAATTCCCTATCACAGGGATTCTCACAAAGGGGCCCCAGTAAAAGCTGCCCATCGGTGGAGACAGTCATTGGGCACGCGGTGGGTGCTCAGAGGGGGATGCCAGCCCTGCCCATCCTCCCTCCCTGGAGAAAGAGCATGTTACATTCCCAAGGTCTCAGGAGGGGGTTGAGCAGTGGGAGAGTGGAACAAGGGAAGCCAGAGCTGGCTTGGCTGGTGTCAGGCTCCGCTGCCAGCTCTGCTCCCTGCCTGCCAGGGCAGCCCCACAATGCCACCACTGCGGCGCAGATGCAGCCACTCGAGGCCCTTCAGCCCCGCACGAGCCCTTGCTGGAAAACGCCGATCCCAACTTCAATACCGAGTCAGCTTGAAAGGGAAGATTATTTGTGAGTCTTCTCCTGGCAGTAGCAGCAGCAGCAACAACAAGAGCCTCTCTGCAAGGAGATGAAAAGCTGCCAGGCAGATTCTCAAGTGAAAAGATGTCGATGAAAGGGCCCTGGCCACGGCACAGCCCTCACCACACAGCTGCAGTGAGTCCTCAGGGCTCGTCTCTGCAGAGCTCTGGGCCCACTTCTTGCATCCTCAGCCCACCACCTTTCCATTACATTTCAAAGCCATGGCAGTGGGGTGGGATGGCAGCTGGGAGCCTTCCTCCCAGTCCTGCTGCAGCTCGTGGCTGGGAATGGGATCGGAGGTGCATGAGAGCCACAGGGAATGGAGCATCCTGGAGAGAGCCCCCTTCACAGGGTTTAGATTCTTTTCCTGAGTGAATGGAAGGCTCTGCCTTGGCCTTACTGCCAGAGCTCACATGCTCCCAGCTCCCCCACACTCTGCTTCCATCAACCAGCATGAATCATTCAATCACAGGATGGTTTGGGTTGGAAGGGACCTTAAAGTCCACCCAGTCCCACCCCCTGCCATGGGCAGGGACACCTTCCACCAGCCCAGGTTGCTCCAAGCCTCTTCCAACCTGGCCTTGGACACTTCCAGGGATGGGGCAGCCACAGCTTCTCTGGGCAACCTGTGCCAGGGCCTCACCACCTTCACAGGGAAGAACTTCTTCCCAATATCTCATCTAAACCTACTCTCTTCCAGGTGCAGGTTGTTCTCTGGGAACAGGTACCCACTGCTCTGCCTCAGCATCACAAGGCTCAGTGCCTCTCCTACACATCTGGGCTGTTTCCAGGGAGATCCCCCAGTTAGCATCATCTGATTAAAATGGGGTGGTCCCATAAGGGATGGAGGCTATCCTGGTTTGAGTGAAAGCCCTTGTGACCATGAACCTGGCAAACAGCATTTGCAGCTCTGCAGCAAAAACAAAACAGACCCAGACGGCACATATTTTCCTTCCTTTGAAAGGGAAAACACAAAGTGAAAGAATTTAAATCCCCCCCCCCTTTTTTTTAAGGGGAATTAAGGCAAAAATTCACATCTGGAATGACAACTCCTAACCCTACCCTGTACCCCCAAATTAATCAGGGCCTGTAATGGAAATGCTGACAGACTCATAACTCCAACCTTTCAAACACAGATCTGGTGTTAAACTGCCCCTGCAGCTCTCAGAGGAGGGGACTCAGGTGACGCAAGGGGAGCAGTGTGGGGCTGGTGTTGGGGGGCTGCTCCCCTCTGCCTGGCCAGGGTCACTCTCTGCTCCTCTGCAGGGCACCGAGCCCTCGGCACCGGGTGCACGGGCACTCCCGTGCCCTCAGACCTCTCTCCGCAGCTCCCACGGCTGCAGCAGCCCTGTTCCCGGTGCAGGCAGCGGGCACAGCCCGGTCCCCAGGCCGTGCCCGCCCGCAGTGCCCGGGGCAGCCCAGCCCCTGCCGTGCCGGGGCTGCCCCGAGCCGGGGCTGCCCCGCGGGGGCTCAGCGCACGCCGGCTGTGCTTTGCCCGGCCTGTTCTTCCTGCAGAGCTGCCGCTCCCTCGCAGTTGTCTGAACTGCGGCAGCATTACGGTACAAGCTGTAAGAATAGAGCCCGTCGCCAGAAGCCCCATCGCACACGGTGTCCGCCCTCCCCCCGGCCTGGGGGGACCCCTCCAGAACCGGAGCCGGAGCCGGAGTTGGAGCTGGAGCGGGGGGCTCCGTGCCCAAGAGGGGGGGTCGGGATGGGGACATGGATTCAGCGATCGGCAGCAGCATGGAGGTGAGCCCAGCCGGGCACTCTGCCCATCTCCAGGAGCTGGCTGAGGGCTGGCTGAGGGGCAGGAGCGAAGGGGGGATGTCTGGGAAAGGAGGATGTAGGGATGTGGGATTGAACAGAAGCCCTGGGAAGAGCCAGCGTTGGTTGCATACAGTTGGTTGCACGGATGCTCCGGCAAATACCTTGGCTTTTGCTGTGCCAGGAGAGCCCCTCACCCCCATGACATGTTTGCCAGGCTGCTGATCCCATTCCAAATAGGAACTTCTGTCAAGAGAGGAGATGGTGCAATCTGTGAGGGCTCAGGTTTTACATCTCTCCGTAGAACAGGCTCCTGATGGCACTGACAGCATCTCATGTATTTGTGACGGCAGCTCTAGACTGAGAGTGGCTCTAGGGTGATGGGCACTTTGAGTGTCCAGATCCCAGCTCAGAGGAGAGGGCTGGGGGGACATGTGGGGACCCAGCTGGGGACAGACACTGGTGCTGCCAGTGCCAGGAGCTCTGGTCCTGCAGTGAGACCATGGGAGGACGACAGCATCCCCCTGCTCAGCTCTAGGATGGATAAAACATCCCAGCAGATGGACCTGGGGAGTGGGGTGGGATGTGCAGCTCTCCCATACCCCTCAATAACATGGGCTTTGCCAAAGGGTCCCTGTCTCCACAGCCAGTCCTGTCCCACCCTCACTGTGGCTGTGGGGCTCCGGGGGTCCCAGGACATGGAGTAGCCCCCAACGCCCTGGGAGAGCAGCCGGGCTGGCGCGAGGGGCTGGAAGTAGAAACCTCTATTGTTTTCCCACCTGTCCAAGTTACAAAGGGCCAAATGGATTTTCATGAAATGTTATTAAAAAATGAAAAGGGTTTGGCTTCCGGGCCGAGGCCCCGAGTGCCAAATCCGCCCCAGGCAGAGTTTTATGACTAAGTCTGTAATAAAAGCCTTTGAAAAGGGGGCTTATAACTGGAGTCTCCACAGACCTCTCCACTCAAGGGCAGCACGTGGGGGATTGCAATGTGTTCATATCCTGCTTGGCCTCTTCTGGAGGCTTTTTTCTGCGACAGGGACAATATTCCTCTGTGGAGCATTCCAGCTCTGCTGGCAGTGTCCTGCTGGAGGTGGCTTCTAGGCAGGCAGGGACCCTTCCTCTGGGGCAGTTTGGCTGGAGCGAGCATCAAAGAACCAGGGGCAGAGGGGACAGAGCTCCAGACACATCTCAGGACAGACCAGCTCCCAACAAGTCCTGTCCTTGATGCATGGGAAGCAGCCTGTGTGCCCTGCAGCCGGCTGGGGTGGTAACCTGGGGCATCCCCCTGCAGGAAGGTGGTACCTTGGGGCATCCCCCCATGCCCGAGTTGATGTTCCCGCCTCCAGAGGGTGGAACAGGCATCTCTGGAGCTTTGTCTGAGGGCTGGAAAGGTGTGAGCACCCAAAGGCTTGGGAAGGCCCTTGGGCAGTGAAGCTGCAGTGGTCCAGGTGAATCCCAGCTGGACTGATTGTCACACACACGTGCTCCCTGCAAAGTTGCTCCTGTTGTGTGGAATTCTGTGTGCAAACCTTAGCTTTGAATAATTTGTAAATAATGCTGTCATTATTTTGCTAGCTCTAATTAGGACAAGGGGGAGAGAAGTGAAGTATTTAGGCTGACTCCCAGGGATACTGCACAGAGCAGAGCAGCTCCATAGGCTTCAGAGCAGTACCCTAAAGGGAGGGATGGAAACCTTGAGCTGTTTAAATTTAGGTTGGGGAAGCCCTTGGGGTTAATGCACAGGCCTGTATGGCCCAGGGAGGGGAGGGGAGAGAGAAAAAGGCCTCTCTCTGTTGCTCTCCACAGCACTGCAGTGAAGGGCAGGCTGCAGATCTCCCTTCCCTGCCACACATCGCTCCTCAGGCTGGAATCTCCGGCTCTGCTCCTTTGTGATCAGGGTTTAAATTGGCGTTTAACACGATCAGTGCAGCAGAGCAATGAGACATCAACATCACTTCAGTGCTGCAAACCCCGAGCTGCAGCTACAGCTGCGTGTGTCAGCTGATGGCTTTGCTGCCACTGTCGCTGTGTTTGCTGTCACTCACGGGCTGAGCAGGCTCCGAGCGCCAGCGCGAGGGATGGAAGGGTGAGGGGGGTCGGGGTGTTATCGGAAGTTAATTACCACGGGGGAGTGACAGGAGCTGCTGTTGGCTGGGGGTGATGCCTGCAGAGTTGAAGGGCAGGTGGATGTGGGTTCCTGGGCAAAGGCTGGTCAGGATCCGGGGCTGCCAAGAGATCCCAGGGACTCCTCAGGGTCATGGCTGGGCTCAGGTAAACCTCACGTATTTTGGCTTCTACATGATGTCTCATGAATGAACCCTGCAGCCTCTTGTGCCTTCTGTTTTGCCTGCAGAATAATCAGATTTTGGGTGGCAGAAGTAGCTGTGAAGCACGAAACCTCTGTGCCCCACAGAAAATGGGCTCTGAGAGGGGGAACAGCAAAGCCAGCGTGGGGAGGCCCTGGCACAGGTTGCCCAGAGAAGCTGTGGCTGCCCCATCCCTGGAAGTGTCCAAGGCCAGGTTGGACAGTGCTTGGAGCAACCTGGGCTGGTGGAAGGTGTCCCTGGGGAAACGTGGGCCTGGCCATGCCGGGGTGGGCAGTCCCACTCCGTGACCGCGGGAGAAGGGAAGCGGGTGCTTGGGATTGTTTGCTGCAGAAGGGAATGAGTTGAAGACAATGTCAAGCTCTGTAAATATTTATCAGATGAATGGGAGCAGGGTTTGAAACGTTAGACAGCTGAGAAATGGCTGTTTTAATAATTCTCCTGATAAATTAAAACCCCGGCCCGGGGGATGGGGAGCAGGTCAAGGGGGAGGGGACTTGCTTACAGATTTGGGCTTGAGGAGCCGTCCCAGGCTGAGATGGGGCCCTGAGCCCAGGCCTTCATCCCTGGAGATGAGGATGAGGAGCAGGGTGCCTCTTGCCTCCTGGGCTGCTGGGGCAGCCCTGCAGGATCTGGGCTCTGCTGTCCCCCACGGTCATGGTGTGTGCAGGGCTGGCTTTAGGGGGAACGCAGGAGAAGCAGGCAGGGATGCATGAGGGAAAAAGACACAATTCTCATTTTTTTCAGACCTAAAATTCACGCTGCAGCGAAGCACAGGGAAATGTGCAAGCAGAGTATCCAGCCCTCCCGTTTTCTCAGTTAAGCATCTAAAGCTCTGTGCCTAAGGAATGCAGGACCAGAGTAGCCCCCACCTTGGAAACCTCCCTCTGGAGCAGTGCCTGGGCCGGGACCCGGGTCTGACTCACTGGCTCAGTGAGGCTCCATCAGCTCCTGGCCAGGGACGCCCGGAATCCCAGTGCTGGGGCTGGCAGGTGAGCGGGAGGAGCTCGGCTCCACGGAGTTTGCTTTCAGATGTGTGTGCAAGTTTGCAGCCTGCACGTAGAGTTGATTAATTGCTGGCCATCTTGGAAGGGCTGCAATTTTTTTAAAATAGTGTTATTTTAAACAAAACTGCCGTTCCCCTTTAAAGGAGACATCTGGGCTCAACGTGGCAGGCAGGGGAGAGGCAGGAGAGTGGGGATGAGTGCAGGGAGAGGTATGTGCAGGAAAAACATTGTCCCTAGGTGGAATCCATGAGCTCTCCCTTGTGCCATGCTGGGACCAGGCCCAGGACATGCCCACCCTCTTGGCAGCAGTGCCTGGGGGCTTGGTGGGCCAGGGGCTCCTTCAGCCAGGGACCCCTGTTTTGCTATGGGGAGATGAGCTGAGGTGAGATCTGGCTTCTCGGTGTCTTCCAGGTGAGAACACCTTGGAGATAAACCCCATAAGAACACTCAGGAATAGCCGTGCTCTGGATCCACTGGGAACACTCCTGCTGCTGCAGGGCAGGCAACAGGAGAGAAAGGTAGGGGAGATAAACCTTCCCCCCTCGGCTCCTACAGCACTGCCTGACTCCCTGGGGCTGGGTAGGAATACCTCCCCTGGGCAGGTTGCCCCATCAATGTCTGTTGTGGGATGTCTCAGCCTTATGCAGCCTCTGGCCGTGGGCACTGTGGGGACACTGGGGTGGTTGGGGTATGTGGAGCTCCGGTCTGGTCCTTTACCTGCCGTAAACTCTTGGGCTCCTCTATTCCCTGGGGTTAGGCAAGCTGGAGCACAGCTGAGGCAGAGGAATAAAGCAAGGCTTTTGTATTTATTTATCTTTTAATGCCCTGCCATATTCACCTTCCAGGAAATTTCCGTCTGCCTCCACGAGCTGCTTTCCCGGCTCTGCACACGGGCTGCACATGGTTTCGTTTTCCTGCGCAGCACCAATAAATCTGTGAGTGAAAGCGGCTGCTGGAGGGGTCTGTTCCCCGGCAGACCCTCCCTCGCCCACGCAGGATGTCCGTGTCAGCAGCTTACAAATCCTGCCGCTGCCCGGCCGGGGCTGCCATGGGGGCCCAGGGATGGGGCTGCCTTCCTGCCGGGATGCTGCCCCGGCAGAGGGTTCCTTACAGGGGGAAATCCTCCTCCAGTGGATCCGTTCAGAGCGGGATGGGTCTGCCCAGGGTGCTGGGAGCTCACCCGTGGCCTCTGAGGGCTGGCAGAGCCCTGTGCCGGGGACAGGACGGTGCCATCCTTTGGGTGCTGCAGGACCAGGTAGAACCCACACCCAGCACTGCCCCCAACAGCGGTTTGGGGAGCTGCAGCTGATTGCCCAACATTGTTCCATTAGCTGCAAAGCCTCCAGAGCCATCTTCCCCCAAAAAAGGGTCCTGGGAAGCAGAAATCCTTTCCAGGTTCTCCTCACTTCAGCCAACTTCTCAGCTCCCACTGTGAGAAGTGTGTGTTTTTAGTTAATGAAAGCTGAGATTAACTCATGACCCCAGAGTCTGGGAGATGGCACTTTAATAAAGCTGATAAATAGCAGCTTTCTGATAAAAATCACTTTTTTTAAATGTAACACGATTGTTTTCCCTCCCTCCTCACAGCCCCCCAGGCTCAGGCGTAGCCTGAGAGGGCCTGAGAGCACAGGGAGGGTGTGAACAAGAAGGTTGTGGGTTTGTTCCCCAGCAGAAATTGCCTGTGGTTTGCTCTAGGGCTGGCAGGTGCTCTGAGCTGAGGCTCCAGCTCTCAAAAGGGCTCCCTGGATTAGAAGCAAACCCTGTTATACTTTATTCCTAGAGATCCTGTTGATGTCTCATGAAAATGATTCTGGCTGCGCTCATGGTTCAGTCTGGGAGCTGTGACATATGAGGGCAGATCCTGTTCTCTGCCAAGCAGAGTCTGGAAATCCTTGGGCTGCCAAAGCCCCTCGTTTCTGTCCCTCCTCCCGGTCCCCAGCAGAGGCAGTGCAGGGCTTTGCCGGCTGGAATTGTGTTTTCTGCACCCACGTCCCCAGCCCAGCAGGGCTCGGACTGGCAGAGGGGGTGGTGGTGACAGGGATCCTCATCTACAGTGTCCCACCAGCAGGGCAAAGGTTCCTCCTGGCTGCAGATGAAGCCCAGTGCTCAGTGATACCCTGCTCTGTCTGCCTTCCCCCCCTTCTCCTCCTTTTCCTCCTCCTGCTGGCTGCCCGGTGCTGTCTTCCCAAGCAAGGCTCTTTTCTCTGGGCTCCCCCAGCTGTCCCCCTTTCCAAATCCACCCCTGTGTTACAGCTGCACTGGGATGCTCAGGGAGAGCTGACTCTGCAAACCAGCCCCTAGTGGTACCTTTCCCTCTGCTCCAGGGTTTGATCCATCCTGGATAACCACAGAGCTCTTTGGGGGAGAGAGCTATTTTTATTTCAGTTCTTACACCAACCCAAGCACATTTCTGCTGGCACAAAACAAATTCCACATGGAAGAGAATTAACGTGACCCCAGAGCTGTGCTGGGAATGATACAGACACGGCACAGGAATGAGGCCATCACCCTGAAGATGCCTTGGAGTAAGAAAATATTCTCTGGCAAGAAAACCTGTCATCAGTGGTTTCTAAAGGTGTTTGTCCTGCCTCGTGGCAGCAGAGACAAGGGAGAAGTGGTATTTCGGGGGCTGTTTTAGCCATCCCCCCGGACACAGCAGGTCCCAGCCATGACTCAGCAGCCCAGCTCCACACAGAGGAGCCCACACGTCCCTCAGGGTCCCCCACGCCTCCCGGCTCCATCCCCCCATGCTGCTGGTGGGGAAGGGGGACAGGCAGGACGCTCGTTCCTGGGGATGACGAGTGTCCTCGTCCCCACCACCGCGCCTGCAGGGAGATCAGCAGCAGATTGGGGGAGTCATTTTCTAACAGCACAAATCAATATTTATTACGATGAAAAGGAGAGATTGATATCAGGAAGGTGATAATAATAAAAAATCCCCGATGTCTAAACTTATTATTTGTATGTACAGCCCAGGATGAAAAAAAAAATCCCCAAACACAGGCTTTGTTGGTTTCTTTTCCTTTGTAGAAACAGATTCTTCTGATATTCTCCCTCAGATGCTCCCAGGCACCCTGCTGAGGTTTTGATGTTTGACTTGCATTCAGAATATTGAGCATGAAATCCAAACATTCCTCCTTGTGGCAGCTGACGGAGACACAGTGAGGGATAACGGAGGGCACAGAGGGGGCCTGTACCATATCCTGGGGGAGGATAAATCCTGGAGGAACCCAAGAGGGCTGGGGAGACACATAACCGTGGGGGGCTGCAGGGAGGGCAGAGCAGCAGCCACATCCACATTTTGAACTACTTTGGGGTTGTTTTTTTACATTAAGGTTGCAAACATCAACTCCGGGGCTCTGCTGCTTTGCTGACTGACCCGTGGGCAGGGCTGTGTCCTGTAGAGTCAGGAGCCCACCAGTCAGAGCGTGGTCAGAGAGAGATCTTATAATGTGTGAGCCACAGACAACCTCCCCCGGCTGTGACGTTGGGTGGGCACTTCCCAGACCCACCTCGAGCTGTCCTGAATCCAGACCAGGTGAGGCAAGGGGATGCTGCTGGAGAATGGTTTGGGAGAGTGGTTTCCAGCCTGTGGGAAGAACTTCTCCAAAATTTCAGGGACCATCCCTAAACTCAGCACCTTCTCACCAGCAGTGGCTTCTCAGAGGGCAGCTTCTCCAACTCCATCCTCAGAATACAAGTGGTTTAAGCAGAATTCCATGGAACCAAGTGCTTTGGTACATGTGAAACTTCTCGTGGGGTAAAGATGAGGGAGGGTGTGCAGAGTTTTGCTTAACCAGCTGCTGGAAGGCTCCCAGATGAGAGGGTGAAGTTGAAGACCCTGTGTGAGACTGGATAGAACTGTAAAGGAGATTTCTACATAGAATAGAAAGCAGCAGTTTTCCAGGTAATCTGTTGGGAAGGATGGGGAAACCCTGGGGGAGAAGGAACAAGGCAGCTTTCAGGATGGTGTTGTGGGAATGTCAAAGGATGCTCAGGCAAGTCCCTGTTGCTGTGCTGGCTCCCTGAGCTCCCGCTCTCCTAATTCCTGCCCTTTGCCCCAGCTGGCAGTGAGGAAGAGCGGGGACTAGGCAGGAAGGAGTTTCCTGCTTAGCAAGGCGAACATTAGTGGGAGTGGGAAGCTTTCTGAGCAATCAGTAAGTCAATTTTGCCTTCATTAAATCACTGTTCTCCGTCCGTAATGGCTGCCATTAACTAATTGATTCTTCCGGGTGCTGTACCCGGGCTCCGTGGGGCTGTTCTCAGCGACATGCTGCTCTCCTGTCACTGTCGTGTCTGTGCTCACTTGGCCATTTACAGCCTCTTCAGCAGCAGTTCGGAAAAGAAACAGCATTTTGGCATCAGGAACCTCACTAATCAGGTCTGGGATTTGGGTCTGATGCCTGGAACATGCTGATAAATGCCCCTTTTGGGTGATTCAATTGGTCCGATTGCCATCCCTTCCCTCCCATGCTCCTTTGCTGGGCTCACTCGCCCCAGGGTCCTGGGATGGAGTAGCCCCCTGTCTCCCGGTCCCAGCTTCTCTCCTCTCCTCATTTCCCAAACCTGCCACCTGTAACTGCTCCTCTCAGTGATGTTCCTTCCTTTGCATAACTCATCCCTGTTCAATTTTCCCTTCTGAAATGCTCTAAAGCTCCCGAGTTTGCTCCTTCAAAGAACTCAGAGCTTTTCTCTCCTTTGCAGAGATTAATTATAGCTTCAAACACCTGCAGTAACTTCCTTCAATTACTGTGACCCTGCTCAGGAACTTCTCAACAATTTAAACTTCTCCTGCCTTTCACCTGACAAAATCTTGCACTGAGGCAGGTCCTGGCTCCAGCAGCGGTTACAGCCGAAACAGCCATGAATCCAGGTTAATCTCATTAAAACCCTGCAGTGTGTGGAGAAGGGCTGTTTTCCCATCTCACAAGGATCCTGCCCATGGAAGGGTTGTTTTCCTGCAATCTTGAAATAGATCTGAAAGCCAAATCCTTTATTCCTCCTCACACATCACCACTTAGGTGCCCATTTTTGCTCTTCATCTTCTAAGTCGCAGCTTCTCTGAGCCAGGCAGGGTTGTGGCAGGAGGTAAAAGGATCAGGGATGTGAGTTGTGCGTAAGGGCGTAAAGGTTCACTGAAGGTGACACAGGGACACACTCCACCCTGGCTGGGATGCCACTCTGTCCCCTCCCTGCTGCCTGTGGGAGGATGGAGGAGCCCAAGGCACATCCTTGCTGTAACCTGCTCCCCACTTTGGTGGCTTCTCCATTTTCCAGGGGTGAATCTGAGGGGCCCAACATTTTTGCTCCCTATCCAGGCACTGAAGGAGCCCTGGAATCATTTGACTGATATTTGCAGAGACAGGGAGATGACAACACTGAATGACAAACTGCTTGTTTCTCTCCATCTCTTTTTTATTTCTGCAAAGTTAATGCAGCATTCCATGAACCTTTCCCAGAGGATGAACCATGGAGTGATCCAGCGGGGTTGTCTGGGCTCACTGGCCCAGCACATGGTGTGTGCTGTGAACACACACCCCCAAGCTCTTTCTGGTGAAGGGAGGATGAAATTTATATCATGCCAGTGAACTGATCCTCTTATCTGCATTGTCTGTTCAGCATCTAATGAACTAATGAAATATGCAACAATTCAGCTCTAGAACAGACTTCACTTTTAAATTAGCACTAATTAGAGATAATTATCTTGGCTGGTTTGATGTTTCTGTGTAATGAGCTCGGGTTTTCTTTTGTTAAGAATTGGTGTAGTCAAATATACGAAGCGAGATGCTGGATTTCCACAAGTGCCTCTTATTCCTGACTTGCTCTAATATCTCCAAAGGGTCTGCTCCCCTTCTGATGCCATTCCATTCAGCTGCCTTGTTGCTGCCCCTCCCTGATGGTGGGAAGGGATGTGAGGTAACAGCCAGATAAAGGTGCTGCAATCCCTGGAGCTCCCACACACCATCCCCTGTTCTTCTGCCCCCAAATGAAGCACTGAGGAAGGGGTAGGACTGACACACAGCTCCTGCTGGCACTTGGCACCAGTGAGGTGTGGAAAAGGTGGTCAAAGCTTCCCCTTCCCTGTTCCTATCCCATTTCCTTCTCCTTTCCCATCCCCATCCTCATCCCCTTCCCAAGCAGAAGGATCAAGCACACAGGGAGAGAGTGGCTGTGTGGGGCTGAGTTGTGGCTGGGGTTAAACCACAACACCACAACACTATCCTATAAACAGTAATTTGCCACAAACTTGTCATTTTTCAAGGGAATTTTAACAGCCTGGCCGGCGACAAACTGCCAGGGCAAAAGGCTGTACTGTGTGATAAAATCACACGTCCCTCTATGGCAGAGCAAGGCACCTGTTCCCTGCGCTCCATACCAGGGGAGCTGCGGCGCCGTGGGAGCCACGAGGGACACGGGCAGGACAGCCCAGCATCCCAGGGCCACCCAGTCAGCCCGGGGCTGCTGCCTCCAGCCTTCCAATAATTCTGTCAGCGCCTGTTTTATGGGCCCGAAACGGGAACGAGTGAAAGGCGCTGGTTGTGTTTGGTTAGCGGGGAATGGGCTGTGGCCGAAAATGACTCGTGCATGTCGCCTGCTAACAAAAGCCGTGTCTGCCCCCAGATCCCTCTGTCCCTCTGGCACAGCCAGGCCAGGACTCACACAAGGCTTAGTTTCCCTGCCCATCTTGCCGGGGGCTGAGCAGCAAAGGCCACGTGCTCTCCCGTTGTTTAACCAGAGCGACGTGGCACAGTCCCCTGGCACCGGGCCGTGTGGCCGCAGCCAAGGGAATTCCAGTGGAGCAGCCCTCAGCCAGTCCCCAGAGAGTGTCTCAGAACCATGAGGTGTGGCTGTGGCTCATGACAGCAGGGTCCTCGAGGAGCGGGGCCATCACTGAGGTGTTTAAGTGCTCTCTGGCCGGGCTTGGCCACCCTTCCCCTCACTGTCATGACCATAGGGAGGGCTGGGGGCACATCCCACCCACCCTGGAGCAGGGGCTGGATCCGGGCTGGGGGCCCTGCAAGAACTGCAGAAGGGGCAGTGGGGCAGCCCTGAGGGGCTGTAGGCTGGGCAGGAGGCAGACAGGAGGTGGCTGGAGTGTGGAGCTCCACCGCTCACCGCCTTGCACTCCCCAGCACCACAACACCTCTTTATTAACAGTCATTTCCCATTTATTACCATTTATTTCCCTTTCCCATTTATTATGATTAACACTTGGAGGTTGTGCTGGATCAAGTATTGGCTTCTGCAGAACATTTCTATAAACACACATATCTAGATCTATATATCGTCGCATATAGACATGGAGATTTTTCTGCAGACACACTTTCCAGACTTTCCTTCTATCCCAGTGTGGGCCCAGAGCGGACCCAGTGCTGGGGGAGCCACTGGCTGCTCGTCCATGGCAGGGGGAGTGCAGAGCTGAGTTCTGTGCCAGTTCCTGCGCCGCCCCACGGAGCCAGAAAGCTCCCAGTAATTTATATCTGCTGGCCCTTCCTCCTGTCTCAGCTTGTCCCCAGGTTCCAGAGGCATGGAAAGGGCTCATAAATCCCTAAAGCTGATGGGCTTCATGCAGAGCTCCATGTGCCATCACGGGCACTGCTGTGTGCCCTGTGGCTACAGGAAAACGGGCTGGGATGGGTTCCCATGAAACCACTTGTGAGCAGGAACAGGTAACTCAGGGCCCTCCGGAGCTGGTCACAGGATGTTGGGAGGCATCGAGGCTCTGCAGAGCAGCTCTGCAAGTGCTTGTAAAGAGAAGAGGGTTTTGCAGCCTCCTACACCACACAAACTGCGAAGGGGTGGCTGCAGGAATCCCTGGGATGGGCTCCTTTGCACAGGGAGCGCACAGTGAGGCTCACTGCTGCCTGTCTCAGATCTGAACCTCACCACTGTCAGTAAAAGAGACCACAGTGAGCTGAGACGTGGGAGCACAGAAGCCCTGAGGCACCTCTCAGGTAGTACATGCACTCAGATGAGGAGCAGGACCCCGTGGGGCCGAGCACAGAGGAGCAGAACGCCTCCGGCTGCTCCTGCCTGCCCACAAACACAGCAGCTCCCCTGGCCCTTCCCTTCTCTCCACAAAACACTGGGAGCAGCCTGACCCATTCTTCCTCAGCAGGAGGTGGAGGAAGGGCAGCAGCTGAACAGGCAGCAGACAGAAGGACATTGGAAACATCACCTGCACAGCAGCTTCTTCCCTCTGCCCCCCTTCATAGCACCTTCTGCCACCACAGTCACCATGTCACCTCCTCTGCCTGCCCTGCAGGGAGAGGGACAAGTGAGTAGTAGGATAGTTCATAGGGATAAGTGAGAACCTGCACTGATCTCCTGGGAATGGTCAAGACCATCTGTCATTGTTACTTTTTAAGTTGTCTGGAGAATAGCTTGTTTCTGCTGAGAGCAAAGTCAACACTCCTGCTATCTCTGGGATCTCTGGCTCCAGAGGCAGGGATTTTACTTCTCCAAGTGAAAAAAAAGCAGCATTCATGGGCTGGTATTTGCTTACGATGCCATCTGAGCTGTGAGTAACACAAGAGGTGATTTAAGGCGCTGTTTGGAGTCCCCCACCTTCACACGAGTTCCCTTTTGTCCCCTCTTCACTGCTCACCCCACCTGCAGCACCGGGCACTGCGGTGCTCCCCGGCCCCCTGAGCAGCCCCTCGCTGGCAGCCTGGTGGGTGCTGGGCACAGCAGAGCTCCCAGGGCCACCTCATGGCTTCTCCCTCCTGGGATCAAGGCCACAAGTGTCACCTGTCCCATAACCAGCTGCAGGTGGTGGCTGTGACAGCAGGGCTGTCTCACACCACAGCCCCCACCCATGTCAGCCTGATGTCAGGATTTACACTTCAGAGGGAGCCAGAGGCGATGTCACGTGTCCTCCACTTGTCACATCTGCATCCAGCTCACAGCCAGGAACATTGTCCTGTCCCTCCCCTCCTGGTGGCCTTGGCTGTGTTGGCCTGGCTTGTCCCTGAGTGTGCCAGTCCCATGCTGCTCCTCACCCCACTTCCAGGCAGAAATGGGAGAAAAGTGACCCCTCCATGACCCCTGGGACCATGTGTGGCAGCTGGTGACAGGAGGCGAATGTGACACAGCGCCTTCATCACTTCCCCGTGGGTCCCATCCCCAGGCTGGCAAAGCAATAACTGATGCTGAGCAACCAAAATCCATCCCAGAGCTTTAGTGATGGAAAATAAAGAGCAAACTGAGGGATGTGTCTTTCTTTTTCATTGACTCATAAAATCATTTATGTTGGAAAAGACCTTTGAGATCATCGAGTCCAACTGTTAACCTGGTTCCTGTTAACCATCTCCAGTTACTTATTCCACAAGGGAAGATTTCCAGAGGCTTCAGTACCCCCCAAAAAAGTCCTTCCTGCCCACCTGCCCCAGGGGCTCCTTCTCCAGGCAGGAGCATCCCACCTGGCTGGTTTTGCTGATCCCTCTCCTGCATCAGGGCTCTGGACACCAGCGTGCACTGGGGAGGAGGAATTGTTCAGTCTCCTGCTTTTAGTGACCATCCACAGCTCACCATGTTCCCCACATGCTCCTCACTACATCCATCTTCCCTGAGAGCTTGGCATGTTTTCTCCCAACCACAGGGCAATTTGAGTTGGTGGAGGGAGAGAGAACAGTTCATAGGTTATTGTACCTCGAATAAAGCCTTCCCTGTGCTGGGCACCCAGGAGCATCACCTCCCTCCCCAGCCCTGCCTTGAGCACACAGCGGTGCCACCCAGCTCCCCTTCGGCATCACGGCTGGAAGTGGGGATTTCGGCTGGAGCTAACACACCCCAGCAGCACGGATATCCACCTCTGGCAGAGTGATGGGAAGTGGAATTGGTTGCAAGAGATCAGACACCGAGACTTCATTAACTTCTGGGAACACCAGGGATGCTGGCAGGCACTTGCCTTTCCGGATTAGCCCCTGCACATGGGAGAAAAGTGACCCCTCCATGACTCACCCCCCCCCTGTGACTCCAAACCAAGCAGTGCCCCTGGAGCAGCGGCTCAGACCCGGCTGCTGTGGTCTCCCACCAGAACATCCAGCCCCTGGAGCACATCAGAGAAGTGTTACAGCACTGCAGAGCCACTCTATGCCTCCCACCTGCCTCCCCTGTGCCCAGCTCTCCATAACACAGGGAGGAGGATGCTCTTCCCCCTCAGGAAACGTTTCCCTCCAAGCAGCTGGAAGGGCCGAGGCAGAGGCAGCCTGCACCCAGCTGTCCCAAGGATGATGTCAGGCTGGATTTGAGCACAGTTGGTGGAGGATCTCTGAGGCATGACCTTCCAGGACACGCTGGAGCATCTGATGCTACGAATCCATGGGCAAAACACCCGTGGACAGCACTGGCTCCTGCACAAATCCTGCACCACAGAGCTGGCCTGCCAAGGGTGTGATACTCATCCAAGAGCAGGGACGCCGAGGGGGGTCCCACTGCCACGTCAGGTTCCCACCTCTGGAGCCCCACAGCCATTCCCAGTGTCTAAACTCACGCCCAGGCCCCTCTGGCTGGCTGGGAGCTGGGGGTCCCCTCCGAGCCCACCCGCAGGCTGCCGGGGAGCTCAGGGCTGCAGCACCTGCACGAGAGGGAGGTTTAAAGTGCAGAGGAGGAGGCAGAAGCAGAGAAGGACACAAGCTGGCAGGGAAGAGCACAGGCAGAGCAGCCCTTCTCCAGCCCAGCACGGGGCCGGAGCACGCAGCTATTTCCAGCCCCTCCGCACGGCTCCGTCCCGGCCTCTGGAGCGGGGCCACCACCTCGGGAAGGTGCTCTGCAATCTCGCCCACTGAAAGCTTTGCTGGAAAAGGCTTTTTCCTTCAAAACCTTTTGTCTTGCCTTTTGTTCCCAGAGGTTTGATATCCCTCTCCTTGCTGTCACGGCAGCTCCAGGCTCCTGTCCTGCCCTGTCCCAGCCTTGTTGAGGAGGTGCAGCAGCAGATTAACCTCGTTAAGCGCCTCACACTCCCTGATCTCACAGTTCTGTGTTCCTCTGAGGGCAGGTGATGGTGGAAGGGCACCCCTGGAAGGGGAGCTGATGCAGCTGGGGAGAGGTAGATGCTCCTTGCAGCTGGCACATCCCTCCGGGAATGAACCTCCCAATGCTGCTGCTGCTGCTGCAGACAGAGCATCCACACCCTGACCAGGCTCCTTCACCTGCCCCCCTTGGACTGCACCAGAGATCAGCTTGAAAACAGGAGAATTACCCCACTTTTCACTGCTTATTTCCTCTTTCATCCCCTACCCAGCACCCTGAAGGCAGCTCAGGCTGTGGGAGTCAGATCCATGCCCACCAGCCCTGTGGGTCAGGAGCAGGGAATACTGGAAGAAGAAGAAAGCAAGAGAAGAAGGTGCTGGAATATCATAAGAGAGCAATGGGATTTCATTATCCTGACCTAGAGGTGCCTCCTTTTAAGAAAAAAAGCATCAAATTAATGTCTTTTAAACAACAGCAGAGAGGAGACACAGCAAGCGAGCGCCTCTTCCCGCCTTCACAACATCTGTCTCACATCGTCCTGCTAATTTTGAGTTACTCCAAACTCCTTTAATTCCCTGCCAGGTCTTTCAAAATAATTTTTTTTTAACCACAGGCTAGCCAGCTCCACAGCCTGGAATTAAACATGCAAGGGAGCAACGAGAACAGGAATTTAAAAAAAGAAAGGTCAGGCTGTGTTCACAAGGCACACGAGCTGCTGCCCAGCAGGAGGGGAGGGGGGAGAAGCCCCTCAGTGATGTGCTGGTCCAGCCTACTGGACCCTGGGGATCCAGGGGCAAGGAAGATGGGAGTCCACGAGGAACCAGTGGAGAACAGCCCATCTCCTCTGTCTTCTCCACAAAGCACCTGCTGGGCACAAGACAGGGTAAGGGGAGCAGTCCTGGTGTGATGCAGCTTGGGATCAGGGGTGCTCTGGTCCTGCCCGGGCTGGCTCAGCCAGACCAGGCCAGACCACCCCCGTTCCAGCCTTCCTCCCCTTCAGCAGCCCCAGTATCCGTCTGGGTCTCCCTTTTCCCAGGGACCCACTCTGCACCCACTCACACATAAGCAGTCCCAGCTGGTCCCAGGCATGTCTCAGCAGGCGGTTTTAATCTCCTAACTGGCACATCCCAGGGGAAAAGCATTTAGGAAGATCCTGGTGCTCTTGTGAGGTTCTTCTCCCACGGAAGTGCTTGTTCTGGTGCCTGTACTGGCAGTGCTGGTGTGTCCTGTGCCCAGCAGGTCAGGCTGGCTCACCTGTGCCAGTGGGGATGGTCCAGGGGGGAAGGAAAGCCTACATCTGTGGGGAGTGGAGCATGTAAGGGGTTGGCAGGAGGGCTTTGAAGGGCAGAACAACAGAGAGCATGGAAAAAGACATTCTGGCTTTATCCACAGGTAGCAGAAAGCTGAAGCAATGACAAGGACAGTGACAGGGATCAGATGGAATCTAGTGGAGTTTGGGTCCAGATGTTGTCCAAGTCTCCTGGTCCATCATGGTGGCTGAGAAGCCAGAAATAAAACAGGGATAGGATCAAGCTTCTGCAGCAAATGCACCTGCAGAAGCATTCCCAAAGTCCCTACAGTCTCAGATGCTCGGGAGCAGAAGCAAAGGCTGAAGTACAGGGGATGCAGAGCTCCTGAGAACCAGCATCACTCACTGACTGGAGCACAGTTACCCTGGTTTGTGCCTGGGGAAGATCTGAGCTTTCTGTGTCTGGAATGGAATGGATCGAATAAAAGCACAACCAGAAAAGCTGGGCTGGAACAACCAGTTCTCTGAAGATCCCCCCCCTCATCCTCCTCAGCACTCTGAACACGGAGCTCCTCAGAAGAGCCCCCACAGCAGCAGCAGCTCCAGGCCCTGCAGGCAAGGAGCTTCCTCCTCCACAAACCTCATCCCTGCCCGGAGCTGGGATCATTGGAGGCTTAAATAAATATGCGACTATGTAAATAAATAGGACGTGTGGAGTTGAGAGGCAGGTTAATGGCTGGGGAAGCCGGGCTTGACCTCAGTGACATTTCAAATTAGTTCTGCTGCACTGGGCTGGGGCTTTGAAGGGATTTGTGCTTGGGCTGGATGTGGAAAAAAATGTTAAAATTCGTCATGTGAAGAGGCTCTTTGGAGCTTCCTTCCTCCTGGGGAGAGACCTCCACCTCCTCTGGCAGCCGGTCCGAGGCCAGGAGATGCCAGGAAAGGTGGGCAGGGCAGAGGTGGGCACACAGGGGAGATAACTGGGCAGGTGGGCACATTGTTCTTTCCCTGCTGTATCTCCCAGAGACGTGGGTGATCTCTCAGGCGTTGGGGCAGGTGTGTGCTGTCCCCATACTTGTACATGATGTAGGGATACACGTGTGTGTGCAATATCCACATGTACAAGAGCATGCCAAGATAAAATTCGTTAGAATGGGGCAGAGAATATATTATTAGTGCTTAATACATGAACTGAAAGGCAAGTGGATGACAGCAGGGAATACATTCCAGGAACAAAAGGGGTCACTGTCTGGGTCTGACTCTCCCCTTTCATGACCATGTGTCATGATACAGGTTTTAATTCTCTGAACTCTTGCTGTCCCTGCTGTGGGGTCGCAGGTCTGATTCTGGGGCAGCCCTCAGCTCCCAAGTGTGGGGCATGTTAATTCCTCACTGAACCAATAAAATAATTTTTAATGCAGAGGAAAAACTAGTTTCCCACTTCTCACAGCCCAGCTGGTGCCAAGGGCACGGCGCTGGTGTGACCCTGGCCAGGGATGCTCTGTGTGCCCAGCTACAGCCGTTGGCTCTGCCTGGGACAATCAGGCACAGTCCCTGGGAGCCCGGCCCTGACAGGTACCCGCTGTGCTAATGAGGAGGGGTGATGAGTGTGGAGCCAGATGGCATCACCGAGATCACCCAGTGAGCACCGGCCCCGGCAAACAAACCTATTTCTAACAGCCCCAAACTGACTGCCCATTACTGGCTCCTGATCCCCTTCCAGCCCTTCTTGTCCTCCAGCCTTAGTGAATTTGTTTTCCATCCTCATTAAGAAGCTCTCACCATGGCCCGGGGCACGGAGCAGCACTGGCAGGGTTTGGTTCTCCAGCTCCATCCCTCCAACAGCAGCTGCACTGGCAGCATTGGATGGGGGTGGAGTTTCCTTCCTGCCATCACCCACCCTGGAGCTGCTGAGCTGCTGGGGACATTGGGGATGTATGGAAGCAGTTTCCAGTCCTATCCTTCTGCCTCAGTGGCTCTGCAGGGCAGAGCACCTGCAGACACGGGGACAGCTCTGGCCATCCCTCTTGGTTCTTGGTGCCAGAAAGGATGTGGGAGCTGGTGCCCATTGTGGGGAGGATCCAATTCATCCTACTTGCAAGGATCACATGGGAGCATCCCTCCCGCTCCAGGCGGGGTCTGTATCACTCAGTGCCCCTGCTTGTCACTGTGCTGGTGGTAGAAGTGGTGACACGCTGTGACAGAGGGTGGAAGGGAGAGATGAGGCTCTTTGCTCCCTTGCACAGGAGGAAAACTTACTGTTTTGAGTGGCCATGCAGGAAGAAGCTGCAGGACCTCGGGGTGTGTGTGGGGGATTGTGCTGCCAAGGATTTCAGGTTGGGAAGACACATTTGGATCGTTTTGGCTGGCGGAGTGACTCAGCCTCCGGACAGCCCTCCGAGACCTTTGCCACTCTGCCTAAACAGGAATTATTTCATCCTCTCAGAATGGCTTAAGCACTGATAAAAGGCATTAAAAATTAATTTTCCACGCTGTCTGTTGGTGTTTCTTTCAGCCCTGGAACGTGCTCAACAAGCAGAACTGATAAGCAAACCCAGACCATGTCCCCGGTACTGCTGCCCCCGCGCAGGCACGGCCCCCCCCGCGCGTCATGAGGGCTGAACGTGCAATTATTGACATTCCATCTTTCCCCCTTTCTTTAAAAAATTCAAAAATGTTTCTATGGGTGCCAGGCCTGCTGCTCTCTCTCCTCGTGTCAAATCACGTATGCAAAGGAGATTTATAAACACTCACAGGGCATCGCTGTGTGTGACGTTCTCTGCCCCCTGACAGGGCTCCGTCCCCCTCCTGCTGACTGGGAGGGAGGATCCTGGGCTGTGAGCAGGGAAGAGAGGGGAACAGAATCATAGAATAGTTTGGGTTGGAAGGCACCTTACAGACCATCTCATTCCAGCCCCTGCCATGGGCAGGACATCTCCTGCTAGCCCAGGGTGCTCCGAGTGCCTGGGGGGATCGGCAGTGGGGGATCGGGCAAGGGCTGTGCTTCAGCCTGGGCTGTGTGGGGTGTCATCGGGGCTCCTGGCAACTCCTCCTTTGGGTCAGGAACTGTCCAAAAAGGATATTTTTCATTCCTTCTGCTGGCTGCAGGGTCTTGGCTGGCACTTATATCATGCAGAAAGCTGACCTGGCTTGGCTGGAGGGGCTGGAGGCTTTTTGCCTAAAGGTGGGGGTGTGGGACGTGCATGTGGGTGTCGAGCAGATTCCTCTCAAAGCAGGGATGAACAAGCCATGGCTGAGCCTGCAGGTCCTGGCCAAGCCTGGGGGTCCTGGCCAGCAAGTGGGACCCCGGTGTCCATCACGACACAGGGATGTTTGGCAGAGGGACCATCAAGACACAAAAGAGCACGTGTGGACCCCAAAATGACCCAGAAACCAGTGCCTGGTGCTGCCCTTGTGCACGGGCACCTGCCCCAGCAAAGCCCCCCAAGCTGGGCACTGGGGCAGAGCCTGCCTGTGGTGCCAACAGGGCTCCTGTCCCCATAGAGACAGGGACATCAGTCCGGGAAAGGCACTGGTGCCCCATTCCCAGCCAGCACCGTTGCTGCCCCTGCCTCCCCTGCCTTGGATCCACCCAATTACAGCTAATTAGCTTTTCTGCCATAAAACCCCAAGGAGACAATGGAGAAAAGCCTCCTGCCTTTGACAGTAATGAAGTTAAATAGATATTTATTTATCCTTTTATTAGACAAACCAATTATAATTTTACGCTTGAAATAGCTAATTTTTAAAAGTGATGTCGAAGCATATGTATATACTGGGGTAATATATGGCCAGCCCTGGCCTGTAACAATCCCGCCTCATTACCAGCATGGCTAACGTGGTATTTAAATATCCTCTAATGCACCCATTCATAAAATGATAATTAAAAATACGCTGAAATGCAGCTATTAGGACAGAGATCCAGGTTATTTATAGGCTCTGGTTTTAGTTTTGAATGATAAAATCCCGAGTAATTGCTTGGACTGCTGAAGTGTTGCTTCCTCGGCACCCTGACCTGCCTCGGCTGGGAAAGCGGTGGCTGGTGATTCCCAGGGAGCTGTCTGTCCGTCCAGGAACAGGGCACGGAGAGCCCCGTGCCTGGGCTGAGCCTCCCAGTGCCCCCTGCCCCGGCAGGAGAGAGGAGCCCAGCATGTCCCTGCAGCACGTGGGGACTGGAACCAGCCCTCCCGCTGCGGGAGGAGCCGTGTCCACTGGGCATTTACAGAACCTTTGTGTCAAACAGTGGGATGATTTTGCTGATTGCAAAGCACACACTGGGAGTGAGGATCCCAGAGAAAACATCCTGGAATGAGGTTTTCAGAGAAAACACCCGGGAGTGAGGGTCCCAAAACAAACACCTGGGAATGAGGATCTGGAGCAGGCTCTGGTTTCCCCACCTCTCCCTACCATCTGGATGCAGGGGCTGGGTGCCTGGAGTCCATCTGACTGCTCAGCCAAACACCAGAGACCAGAGATCATAGAGGGACTCTTAAAAAATTAATTTCCCTGGCTATAGGGCCCCGGCGAGGCAGCTGAGTGCTCGGCTCAGCTGGCCATGGCGGCTCCAGGTGGGATCTCTCACCGCGATCAGAGTTTGGAGCCATCTGGCCCGGCAGCCCAAGCCCCCCAGCCTGCTTTGGGTCCTGGTGCTGCTGATCCCACCCGGTCCTCTGGCTCTTCAGCAACTCCCCTCTTCCCACAGGACTGGGGCCTCCTGCACACATTTCTAGAGGCAGCAGGAGTGACTTGGGAAATGAGAAATTCACTTTAAAAGGTGATTTCAGCCGTCTCACACCTAGAATACTCCTAGTTGGAGACTTTTTGCCTCAGGGCTAAAGGTGCAGCAGGACCCACCAGAAGTGGCAGCTTTGCATCCTGCAGCCCAGGGCTGGGGTACAGGGCTGGTGCCATTCCTTGATACCATTCCCAAGGGCATCAGACACCCTTTTCCAGCCCATCCTCTCTGTCTTATGGGAATGGGGATCTGCAAGGTGACGGCTGAATTTTGGGGAGACAAGGCCAATTCCTCACAAATCGTCATAGTTAAACACTTTGCTGTCCAAAGGGAAGAGGCTTTCCAAGGACAGCCAGCTGCCAGCAGACAGGCACGGCAGAGTGGGGCAGCTGCTGGAGCTGGAGCTGCTGCAGGAGCCCCGAGCTGTGGGCAGGAGACCCTCCAAGGCTGTGCCGGGTGCTGCTGCCTCGCCAGCCCCAGGCAGGCTCCTGGCTGGCCCTGTGGCCCTGGCAGCTCTCGGGGTTGTGGGATGTCCCTCCACGCAGCCGTGGGACCAGGGCCTTGACACTCTCAGCTGCACAGGTTGTTTTCCATCTCCCATCTGTTCCCTGCTGCTGCCATCTGGCTCTTTCCCAGCCTGGACACCTTTTCTGTGACACCTTTGCCTCACCACCAAGCTCAGCAGCTTCGGTGCGTGTGGATTCTGCTGCTGTTTCCCAACCACCAGCGGTCCTGGCTCGTCTCTGTGCTCTATCTGGGACAGCACTTGTGGCCATCCTTCACAAGGGACAAGTGCTGTTTTCTACCCTTCCTGCTGCTCCCTGCCCCATTCCCAGGAAGCCCATGGGGAACGCCCAGTGGCTTTGCTGCACCTCCTGCTTTCAGCTTTGCTCCTTGTTACCACCTTCGTTAAACTGAGCTGGGTCATTCCTCAAGGAGCCTTTAGGAGCCAAAACAAGAGGAAGACCCCCACAGGAGGGGATGGGTGTTGCTGTGCCACCCTCTATCTCCTCCAGCCCAGCCCGGTCCTGTGCGGCCGCAGCGCTGAGGACGGGCAGGTCTGTGTGTGACAGATGTGAGCCCGATGTGTGACAGATGTGCTGCAGGTCACAGGCTGGTGAATCTGGGCATGAGGGGCAAAGGGTTCCGAGGGCTGGGAGCAGCCAGGGTGTGGAGCAGAGTGACTCAGGAGCCAAATTTCAGTTGCCACAACAAAATGATGAGGAAGAGGCCAGAACCCCCTAAATCCTCTTCTAAATGTGTTCAAACAAATGTGTGCCCTGCCTGCATCCTTGTTTCTTCCTGGGACACTGCCTGGAGACCAGGGGGCCCCCCCGTGCCCCCCCAGCCATGACTCTTGTTCCTGCTGGCAGTGGGCTCAGATGCCTTTGCTGCATCACTCGGGGTGAGGGTCTGTGCTTCCCCCCGTGGTGTTGAGGGGCTCTGCCCACAGCCTCCCCCAGCCCCCTGCTGCTGGCTCCGTGCTGGAGCTGCCCCGCTGCCCTGGAGGGGGCTGTAGCACTTTTTGGGGGGCGCTGCAGGCTGTCCCCCCGCGGGGTCCCCCCGCGCAAACACTGGGTGGCACTCGCACGCCTTGGCACCGAGAGCTGCCAGCGGGATTTTTCCGGACGAAAGCACAGAGATTGAGGGGTGGGGGGGATTTACCACCCTGCCCCTCCCCGGGCCAGCCCGCGGCTCCGGGGGTCCGGAGGGTTCGTGGAAGCTGCGGACCCCGCGCAGAGCGGCGGCAGCGCCGCTTCTGCCCCGCGGGAGGGCAGCGTTGGGGTGCCCTCGGAGGCTGCTCCGCCTTTCCAGAGCATCACCAGCGGCTGCACAGCCCCGCGACTCCCTGCCCAGTACCGGGCTACAGCTGTGTCCCCCCATCCCAGTCCCCAGCCCCCTCCCAGCCGGGGGAGCACGGGGAGAGCTCCGACTCAGCCGGACCCGCTGCCACCCCGCTCGGCACCATCCCGGGTGCTGGGATCTCCGGCCGCTACATCCCACCCCCGCCCCGCACAGGTCCCCGCACCCAGGGAATTGGGTGGGAATTACAACACATCATTTATTAAAGAGTTGCTGTCAAGGTTGACAAGCCCCCAAATTAAGTAGCTTAAAAATTCCATTAGCTGAGGTCTTTCTGGTGCCATGTCCTATCTCACTTTTGTTTATCAACCTTCACGGCTCTGAATATCTAGTAGCTGCTCAGCTGTGTCCGTATGGCGGAGAGACTGGGGGGAGGATGCGGGAGCCGGGGCGGGGAAAAGTTCACCGCATACGACGCGTCCGAGGAGTTGTGTGAGCTCGCCGGGAGCCAGTCACACCAGCCCGTGAGCGCCTGGGGCTCAGGCTCACGCGTGTTCAACACTCCAGCAACACAAGAGGAAATCCGCCCAGGGAGGGGAGCAGGGGAGGGGGCTGGCTGGAGCTCCAGGGCTCTGAGGTGCCGCAGACGTTGGCCCAGGCCCCCCACCATCCCTGCCGAGGTGAAGAGTCCTGTGCCCTCCGCTCTCAGGCTGAAGCTGCTGCTCCCGCATGAGAAGGGGAAAATTCTGCATTTAGGTCAAGAGAGGTGCAGGGGTGGGCTTAGCAAGGGGACACAGACCGCTCATGTCACTTCATGCAATGCCCAACTAAGGCGGTGGTGCTGCTGCACAGCCCCTCCAGCACCGCCAACTCCATCCCACTGGGCACGGGATGTGGCAGGACCTCAGAGTTCCAGGGAATGGGGATGGTCTGCTTATACAGCCCGAGCTCCCAGCATTCCCAGCTCAGGAGAAGGCTTTCACACAGCTAGAATGTCACATTCCTTTAAAATAAACGCTGGGACAAGAAATGTCAGAGCAGCTCTGGCAGCGGCTGCGCGTGTGGCCGGCGAGAGAGTGACTGAGTCTGGCACGTGTCGCTTCCAGTTACTGGAGTGGTGTCACATGTGGGCCCTCACAGGACTCCCATCAGTGTGTCCTCACCCATCTCTCTCTCCCAAAACTGCAGGGCTGGAGAGCAGAGTGTGTGGCACAGGAGCTGTGGGAATGGGCCCACCAGCACAGCCAGTTTGCTCCCACTGTGTCACCAACCAGGGGCTCTGCACACAGCTCTGACACAGCTCTGACACAGCTCTGACACAGCTCTGGACACAGCTCTGGAAACAGCTCTGAACACAGCTCTGGACACAGCTCTGAACACAGCTCTGAAC